>CAKNWU010254864.1:0-14886 GCA_932072015.1 Andricus quercustozae | reverse complement strand
CCTGCATTACCCTCGCCCCCCTACTTCCTACGAAACAAATTCCCCTGCACTTCCTTCAAAACCTCTTTCTCCTCATCCCACACCCACATTTTCTCGTCTATCCTTCCTCTCCTCCCACTTAACTTTTCCTACCACACCCTCCCTTTCTTCACCGCTCTTTAGCTTCATCTATCTTATCACAATATTGTTTCTGCTGTCTGCTTTCTCTCTTCTCTCCATTCTCATCTCCATTGCCCTTATCCTTTCCCTATCCTCCCTCTCCTCCTTATCATTCCTACGCTCTCCTACTTTCTCTTCTATCATATTCTCTACCCTCTCCAAAATACCTTTAATTTCGCCCCCCACCCCCGCCAACTACTTCCCCGTCCACCCTGCCCTCCACCTTTTCAAGCCTTTTCTCCATCCTTTTCTCTTTCTCTGTCCTACCCCTCTCTAACCCTTCTACTCTCTCCCTCAGCTCATTCATCACCTTTTCGCGTTTATCATCCCTGATTCTCAAGTCCTCCCTCATACCTTCCATCTGTTCTTTAGTCCCCCTTATGTCCTCCCTCAGCCCCCTAATCTCGCCCAATAACATCCCGAGAGCCTCCTTCTCCGACTTTCCCTCCGTGGGGGGGGGGGGGGTGACCTACGTGTGCTCCCGCTTTTTTTAAATGGACTATCTACCTCGCTTTTCTCCGGGCTCTCTTGGTCGTCTCTCTTCCTCTTCAAGAGATCCTCCCCGTCACTTGCGCTTGACGTTCTCTCTCTTACTTTCTCGCCTCCTTCGCTCCCACCGTTCCGTTTACCCCCACTCCCCGACGCGCTGCTCGAAACTCGACCACGCACTGTTGGCCGTCGTGGCACTTGGAAAATTTCCTCCCCGTCAATTTCACTACCAATGATAAAAATAATAAAAAATGACATTTTTCGATTATATCTTAGAAACGGGAGCAGCTGCGATTTTAAGACCTTCATTTTCGGATTCTATGGGTAAAAAACAATAGAATAGCCTACTCAACATTTTTCGTCAGTCACGACAAACCTAAAGACCTCAGACGATTACCGTGTTGCGTCCTAAAAGTGTTTTCCCGATGCTAATGCCTTTAAGGAGAAAAGGCATGTTTCCTACTTTGCTTGCTGGAAAAGCTACAATCAGTGAGAGCGTAATGTGCATGTGGCACTCTTGTTGCCAGTGTCCCCCAACTTACTTATGTTTTCTAAGTGAACCTAACCTTCCATTCGGAAAGTGAACTAGTGCTGGCATACGCTTTGCCAGTGTTTCCCAACTCGCTTTTGCTTCGAGAGTGAATACAATCTTCGTATCAAATGACTTGGCGCCGTCAGTGACCCTAACTAACTTATTTTTTCTGAGTGAACCTAACCTTCCGTTCTGAAAGTGAACTAGTGACGGCATACCCTTTGAAAGTGTTTTCTAACTCGCTTCGGCTCCGAGAGTCAATACAACCTTCCGCTTCAGACGACTCTTCTGCCGTCACGAGTGAACGTGACCTTCCGTATTCACACTCAATACGCTAAAAGATCTGTTAAAGAATTTTGACTTGCGAAGTAGTCGCTTACCTTGATGATTTTATAATTGCAAGCGAAACGTTGGAGCCACACTTGAGTACCCTAGAAAAGACGAATTTTCCGATTCCGCAAAATACTCACGACGTGCAAACGTTCCTAGGTCTCTGCTCTTATTTCAGAAAATTTATCGAAGGTTTTTCGGTCCTCGCAAAACCACTCTACGACTTACTTTGTAAAGATATTCCTTTTAACTTTGCTCAGATACATCTCAAAAGATTTACGTCAGCAATATAATAAAACACATTTTGATCACAATCGTAAGGAACCTAAAAAATACGATTGCAAAGATTATGTTATGATCTCAAACTTTTATAGTACGCCCGGGGCTCCTAAAAAGCTACTTCCATTATCCAAGGGCCCTTATGAGGTCATTAAAGTTCTGAGAAATGACAGGCATGTTGTTAAAGATGTAGAGAATTTTTAAGTAACGCAAAAACCCTACACTGGAACTTGCAAAGCTTGTAATATGAGGCCCTGGCAAACTTAAGTCAGGATGGCCGAACTGTGAGTAATTAAAATTTAATTCTAAAATTTGAATATAGGAGGCGCTTGTGAGCACGAAGCCTCAGTTTCCCTCAGACCATACCCTCGTACACACACACACACACACACACACAATATAACGCACGATATGACAAAACCTCAAGAGAAGAAAAATGTTTTTTTGAACACCCTACAATATTGTTACAAGACGTTTTTAATTTTCTTGAAAAATCGAAAATGAAAATTGTTATCGCGCAAAAAAATAATGAAAAATAAAAAATTCCATTTTGCGTTCAAGCTATACAAGATACGAAAAAGGGCGAATTGAATAAAATTGTGCACTCAAAAATGGTCTACAAATTTGTTATTGGTGCTACGCCGACCGGCTGGAGCAAGCAGAGTTGGGGTGGGAGAAAGACTTCTTGTGACTGAGACGAACTGAGACTAACCAAGTGACTGCGTATAAGCAGACGACCGAGATTCCTACTGACCGCTACATGGACTACCGCACGTCGAGAGTCACATGAAATCTCAGTGACCAGCCCCACGAGGTCATACCTTTGAGAGTGGTCAACTCGATGGCTGTGACGTTCGAAACATCGAATTTTTCACGGAGGTGTCACAAAAAACATGATTCATTATTCAATACCAGTATTTTTCAAATAATTTTTGAAATGATGAAAAATTGTGATAATCTTACCATAGCAGTTTAACTGATGACAGCAAGCTATGGTACACTCAGCACCTGACTCGCACGGAACGGCAATAGGATACGTAGGAGCTTCTACAGTTAGAAGAACCACACAAAGAATTGCAAAGATGAAGATAATTGAAATAGTCATTTTAATGCAAAACTGACTACTTCCTCTTCTGCTCAAGTCGCGGCTTATATACCTTACAAACTTTTAAGTGGGAAGACCAACCTCCAAAAGATGCACGCATGCGCATTGCTGTTGTCGTCTTGCGTCTTACCCCTACCACCAACCCTGAAATCACACATTACCTGATCATCGCTGTAAATACAAGCCCCACTCCAGTGTGTTACGTTTCGAAACAAAGTTCGGGCAGTTGAGTGGGGATAACACGTGACACGTCAACAGCAATGTGTTGACAAAAAAGATTAATTTTTATGAGAAAATAAAAAAATGCATAAATTTTAAATGCACACTGCGCGAATATCACATTTAGTGGTTTTTTTCAGTTTGTTTAACTATCCATAAAGATTACGAATTCTCTGCACCATCAATTTTTAAATTCAAAATTTTCAAACTGGTTATTTTATTTAATGAAAAAATTATTTTTAAATATTAATTAATAATTATTTTATTTATACGATATTTTGTAATTATTCCAAAAGTTTATTCGATCCATCCATACATTTCTATAAAAAAAGAACCTTGGAATTTTTGTCAATTTCTTTAAAGCCATACAACGGGTATAAGACTCCCTAAATAAAATATTTTTGAGCCCTATAGAGATTTTTCGTATTTACCACCGAATTTTATCGGGTTTTTAAAAAACGGATGTTTTAAGAAACTCTCAATTTCTATATTTTTTGTTGTAGACTTTCTGCTATGCTTATGTGTGAGAAGGGATAGTGTTCTTTTTATGTTTAGAACGTTAGATTGTATTATTTTACATTTTAAATCGTTGTCGAAGAGATAAAAAAATGTATCTAAAAGTATTAAAAAATTGTTGGTCGTAAGGAAGAATTCACGAATAGAAATGTTATTGCTTTGCTGACTTCAATAAAAAAACTTTATGATAATATTAACAAAAATACTTAAATCTCTTTTCAAGTTTTTGTAATAGGGGAAAGTGGGGTATGGTGTTAGTGCGGGGCACGGTGACTCTTGTAACTAATGCTTATGTTTCTTAATTTTCATATTAGTTTTTTACGTAAAAAAGCTTTTGTTAGTACTCAAGAAACCTATTTTATGTAAAAAATCTTATATGAAAATAAAAAAACCCGAGCATTATTTGCAAGAGTCACCGTGCCCCGCACTGACACCATAACCCACTTCCCCCTACCATCTTTCATTTTTTGAATGGAGTAAATAAAATTTTAGAATAATTACAAAATATCATATAAAAAAAATAATCCATTGCCATCAAAAAATAATTTGGAATATTTGACAACAGTTTATTCCGTTAGTTATTATAAAATTCAAACTAGTGTAGTTGTCAAATCAAAAGTCAAAATATGATACAGAGGATTTTGAATTTAGAGTTATTTAGATACAAAATAGATTGCAATGAACAGACTTTAATGTTGTTAATAATTCTATAAGTTTTTAATTTCTTCTCCGCTAATATATATGGTTTAATCATACATTTTTTGTGATAGCAAACTTACAAGTTATGAAAATGATTAGTTGAAAATTTCGATGTTCATTCAGTTTCAGAATTGGAACAAGCCATGGCCATACAACGGATTTTTCGAGGGGTTGACCACTCGGTTTTTGATGGTACACAAGAACATTTCACAAAAATTTCACGGATTTCAAAGGTTAAAAAAAGCCTTCACAAATATTTCAAAAGATTTCGGAAAGATTTTAAAGATTTGAAAAAGGCGTGTACATCAAATTTCAAAGATTCCACAAAGATGTCATATATGTCACAAAGAATTTAAAACTTTCAAAAGATCTCAAGGATTTAAAAGATTTAAAACAAAATACAGGAGGCCAGATTTCAAAGATTTAAAAACATTTAAAAGATTTTAAACGATTTCAAATTTTTTTTAAAGAATTTAAAAGTTTTCACAAAGATTTAAAATATTTGAGAAAGATTTCACAAATATTTAAAAGAATTCATAAGGATTTCAGAATATTTCAAGAATTTCAAAGATTCTTCAAAGATCTATTAACTCTAATTCTATTGTTTAAGCAATTTTAATTTTTTTAAGCATTATTTTTTTGCAGGTATGTCGCAAAATGAACATATTTTCTATTTTAAACGCGTCTTTGTTTAAGTATACACTTTATCTAAAACAAGCAGGTAAAACATTTTATCTCAACACGTTTTCGACTGATTTTAATATTTTTAAGTACCAATTTTTCTTTTAAGAATAATCTAAAATGTTTTGACAAATTCAAATTGTTCAAACAATCTTAATTTGTTTAAATAAATATTTTTTTAAATATTTTATTTTTGCCATTTTTTGAAATATTTTTAGAGAGAACAAAATATGTTTTTTCACATTTATCCACAGATTTAATTGGTATGAGTTATTAATTTGTTTTGCACAAAATCAGTTGAATAAAATAAATTTTCAAACGATTTAAATTTGTTTAAACAATTAAGAGTATTATTAAAAGCCTAAGGAGTACCTCAAAATATATTAATCGTTCAAAAAATAACAAAAATAGTAAAATATTTAAACCAAGTAAAATGTCTAAACATTTGAAATTTATTTAAACATTTACGAGTATCCTTTAAAACAAGATCGTACTTGAAAATATTGAAATATGACGTGAATTCGCCCCCAGGATATGAGAAGACCCCAATTTTTTTTTTGCGCGATTATTAATAAAAAGTAATAAAACGACATGTACAAATAAAGAGGTAATCATTAAAAAACGTTTCTCCCACTTTTCACGAAAAAACAATTCAAATTCCCAAATAAATACCTTTTTTAAAGCTGCACTATAACACATTTTTTTTCTTGAAGAGCTATATCTTGAGTATTACACGTTAAATTTTTAGCTTAAAATATCAAAAATTCACCGAGTTATGATTTTTTCGTGAAAAAAGTCATTTTTCACGTTTTCATAAGATTTTTATTTTTCTAACGCGCAGAAAAAATGTTTCGTCTATGAAACCTTATCTACACACCAAAAGGATAGTTGAAGAGTATTCAGTAATTTTTTGGAATTGAAATAACGGCTACTCTCTTTGCAATATGAAATTTTCCGACAGGCGGTCGCCCACGACTCCACTGGCGCATTGTGTTATTATTACATAGCATGGCGCTTTAAGGGTTAAAATTTAAACCAAAAAAGATTTTAATTTGGAATCAAAAACAGTCGCATACAACCAAATAAGATGTATTGTCAATAAAGAAGTTGAATCCGCAACGAAAATAAATTAATTTCCAACCAAACAGTTCTATTTTTAACGAAAAAGGATGAATTTTAAACAAAAATGATGGATCTTCAACAAAAGAAATGGATTTAAAAAAAGGAGTTCATCATTTAACTCAAAAGATGATTTTTTAACCAAGAAGATTAATTTCCTAAAAATGGAAACATTAAACCTTCAACTAAGGAGATGAGCCTTTAGCCAAAAAAAAAAGTTTAACAAAGTAGTTCAACTTTCAACCAAGTAGTTTTCTCCCTAGCGATCGCGGGACCTTGTAGCTGGTGGAAGGGCTTAAGGGTTTCATTGGACTGTAGATCGGGAATTGTTGAACTAGAGGGACTGCATCGCAAGGTGTAGCTGTTCTGAGGAACTGACGGACTCTAATCTGTGGAACCTAAGCTAAGGAGCGATCCTTCCAGGGGGTAATAGGAAAACTTCCTGGAATATCAAAGGCGCGAGTTCTCATGATTCCAAGCGAAGGGCTCTGATTACATCATATGAGAACAACTGTTTGATGTGCCTCGGGCACATCAGGTGCGATGGTGTTGAGTTTGCCGAAGACGAAGAAGCAAAGCTGAATCATCTGATGGAAGTCAACTTCTCGGGTTATGAGCGAAGTCAAACCGACCGAGAGGGGTAGGGCTTTGGCCAAGAGAGGGAGAAGGCCGTCTGTAATTTCAGCGACAATGTTGTTGAGATTAAGAAGGTGGAATCGGCAGTTGGGTTCTCCTGCTCCTTTAAATCACCAGGGGTGGTTGGCGTCTATTCAGTGCTCTTACAAAAGGGCAGGGATTTCGTCGTGCCCCCAGTGATGAAACTTTTTATGGCAAGCATTCCCCTATAACACGTACTATCGGCATGGAAGGATGGCAGAGTGGCTTTCCATCCCAAACCTGGAAAGGAGGGCGACACTGCTTCTGGAGATTTCCGGCCGATCAGTTTGGCGTCCTTTATCCTGAACACGCTATAGAATTTATTCGAGAGATATATCACAGAATGACCTCGCTGCACATAGGATAGCACGCCTCTCAGGCTGTCTGCTTGGTACAAACTGCGTTTCATGCTGTAGTGGAGAAATTGGAGCAGCAGCTGCAACAGGGAGGGTATGCTGCGGGCGTCTTTTTGGACTTACACGCCCCGTGCTTAAGCAGCTTGTGAGCTGGAGAGGAAGAATGCTACGTCGAAGGTGACTTGAAGCCAGATGTTGTGAAGGTCTATTTAGGGGAATAGCGCCGCAAAAATGACCACAGGTTCCTGTCACCCCTACTGTGGTGTATTGTAATGGAGGGCCTCCTTCGTAGGCTAAATAAGGAATAATAATAATTATACCCAGGGATATGTGGATGACTTTTTAATCCTAGTCAGGGCGGGTAACACCTGGAAACGTTGATGGGTCTTACTAGGTCAGCGCTGCGCATCTTAGAGCTCTGGTGCGACAGCTCACGGCTCTTGGTAAATCCGGAAAAGACCAGCCTGGTCATTTTCACAAGAAAGTACAAAGTGTCGAAAGTTGACGCCCCTGCATTTCGTGGTGAGAAAGTGACGATCTTAGACTCTGTTAAATATCTGGGGGTAATCCTAGGTTTGACTTGAGGTGTAGGGCCTAAAATGCTTCCATGGCTCTACTCATTCAAGTGTGTAACGGGAAAATGAGGACCGGTCCCACAGGGGCGATAGGATTCATACTCTGTGACAAGCCCCTACACGTTGCGATAACTGCCAGGGTGGCTCACGCGATGAGCCGCCTTACAAGAGCAAATAGATGGACTTGGTGGGCTAGACACACTTGACTCCTAAGTGACATCAGCACACTACCAATTTTAGAAACGAAGCAAGATAAAATAATAAAACGCTTCAACTTCACCAAGATTTTCCGCTTCTGCATCCAGGTCACGTCGCATCAACGGCCAAGTTGAATATAGGATTATTTTGAGATAAAGTGTTATATTTGCGAAGAAATATTTTCCTACGAAAACACGACATCACTAAGCTACCACGTATTAAACAAGTATACTTAAGCGCCCAAACTGACGAATTCTAATTCAAAGTAACTTACGGCTTATCACCTATTAGGAAGTTTTAAAAAAGCAGAGATACCGTTTTTTTTTCTTGCATTAAAATGATTTAAAATTATGACATGTTTTTAGTTTTCTCTTAAATGTCGTATAATGTTACAGCGTCGCTATTGATTTCTTTTCATCCTCAAGTAAGGTTTACGAAACCAATGCGCGTGTATTTTTTGTTTTCTTTTTTTGAAAATGTAATGCCGAATAAGAAATCTTTAAAATACAGAAAAATTCGTTCAATACCAGAGCACTCGGGTACATGAGTTTTCGGTTATTACCCGGATACTTGGGTACCCGAGTAATCACCGTTATCCAAGTACAAATTGAGAAAGTTTATTACAATTTCTTGAAAACAGGTTTAAGTACTTATTTTAACATTCTCATGAAAAATTGTTAAATGATGTTGTCTCATCGCAGCACGTAAACACAATATCAGCAAAGCCGTAAACTGGTGACTTACATTCTTTGTATAAATTGAGAATATTTAGACACTCGACATATTTTTCCAATGCTTTGAGTGAAAAAATGTTATAATTTAATTTAGCATCCCAAAACCTTGAAATATAAAAAGATTCTAAGAAAAGATAGGAAATGGTTATTTTTAAATTATAGTAAAAACACTATTTTGACTGTTATTAACTAACAAAGTTACTTTTGCTGATTGTAAAATATAAATTGAAATACTCTATGCGTCTGTCTTAATTAGATAAAATGTTTTATTATAAATCTTGAATCTTCTCAGCTTCATCATGCACATAAATGTTACATTTTTCTTTCTCTTGAGATTTAACATTAACAACTTTATATATAAAAATAAAATAAGTTATTATATTTATGTGACAAATATGTCCAGAAAACGTAAATGTATTTTTTATGTTTTTTAAATGCTAAAAAATATTAAAAGTACGGTGTCAGATTATTAGACAGCCAGAGAGTCATATTTTGTTAATCTAAAAACTAATCTTTTTAATTTCACAATAAATAACGGAATAAAATATTTTCTTTAATTTCAAAATTCTTTCCAACGGCAATGAATTATTTTATTCATTTTGTAATTATTTACAAATTTTATCCCATCCAGTCTCAAAATAAAAAAAAAGAATTATTACAAATACTTTAGAATATCTTTAAGAATTTATTTTATTATCGTCAGCAACATTTTTTAAAATAAGTTGACTCGTCGCCGCATATAACAACGATGTCATCAAAGCAATAAACGTTTAGATAGTTTTTTTTATTTCCTTGACATTCATGTAAAATTTCGAATCATACAACCTAACGTTTTGAACATAAAAAAAGAACATTATTCCTTATCACTTGAATTAAGCACAATGTGTACTTCGTGGCTATAAGCATAGCGAAAAGTCGAAGACAATAATAATATAAAAATTTCGAGTTTCTCAGAGCATCCATTAATCTTATTTCTAGCTTTTAGAATGTACTAAAACTTTGTAGGATAATCTATAGATTTCACTTATTAGACTTTCCAATGTGAAATAAATGAAACAAACAAATAAATAAATAAATAAATATATATATATATACATATACATATAATTAAAATAAAAGGTTAAGCAACCAGAGCAGGGTCCCACTGGGAGCAACTGCCAGCTAACAATGACATCGGCTCCTAGTAGAACCGCGGTAAATCCCACTTATATTCACGTCTCACGACCGTGAGATGAGCATGATAAAATCACGATGACAGGCCGGCGAATCTCTCGTGTGTCTTGAGAACACGAAGCGACCCAAGGATGACAGCTTTCTGCATACATCTCGCAATTGTTTTTCAACATTCAGGATTTTGCTTTTCCGATAAAATTATGACAACCCAAAATATATGTAGTATATTATAGTATTGTATAGTAAGTTTAGGAGAATATAATTGAATTCAATGGAATTTGAGAGGAATCATGTAAATTTAAAATATTTAAATTTGATGTTTTCAGACGATCTTGATGGTTGAAATATATGTTACACAAGGTCCTCAAGCAGGTTCAGCTACAAAGAGAATTGATTCCGTTAACTAGAAGGTGGAAAAAAATGATTGTAACTTTGTAAATATTTTTTAAACTGATTTTTATTCTTCCAATTTCTTAAATAGGATAGGCTCCAAATCCACTGAATTAATAATAATCATACATTTCTCATTTTTTCCGCATCTACTTTGAGTACTGTTTGTCAAATATGAAAAATATGTATATACAGAATATACTTTTTAGTGATTTTTGAATCATTCATAAAAGTGACGTCCACTTGAAAGAAAACAGATTCCTGGGTTTTTACTTGCCAAACATAAAATTAGTTTTGCAAATATCAGCAGAACATAAAAAAAGAGCTATTTTTGGAAAGTCACTAAACATTATTATGAAATATTTAGAGAAATACGCTTTAACTTGAATGAAGGTATTAAATTCGTTCAAATAAGGCTCATTTTATTGAGCATTTACTAAAAAATAGATGTAAACCTCAGTTCTGATCGAACTACGTACATTTCAGGGGCCAAAAAATAATTTTCTTTTTGTTACCTATAAAGTTGTCCTTTGACCATTTCCTAAAAGCTATATCTTATTGCTTTGGTTGTAAGTATATTACAGAGAAAAATGGTAAGTTTGAAAAAATAAAGCCGTTGAAAATAAATTATTATAAAATTACAATAATTGTGTTTGCCGTCTTCTAATTGAAGGAATTGATTTTGATTTTGTTTTTAAACTGTTTTAGCACATTGTATAACATATTTGAATTTCTCTATTTTTCAAAATTTGTTCATAACCAAATTAAAAATAATGTGTAGGTATAATCAGGTATACCAAAGCAACTGCATCGTGGTAATACCACGATGGAGCAAGGAAATGGGCATATTCTAAAATCGAAATTATCGCATTTCTCTCGTTATTGAAAAGTCTTCATCATATTTTGTAGACCATGCACTTCCAGAAAAACCTATTTACTTAAAACTACACAGACGAATCATTTTTACATGAAAGATCGTAGGTTCAACTCATTTTAAACGCTTATTTAGTAAATGATCAGAATGAAGATGTTTTGCCCGTGAAAGTGGTTGTGCATTTTTTAATAAAATTCTTGGTGCCGGGAAATAGTTCAGTAAATTAACCCGAAATGCCTATCATTAAAAAATCTTTCTTTTGGTTTTTGGGGTTGCTTTTTTAACACCAAGATAGATAAACTAAGAACAAACCCGAATTTCAAATGGTTTATAATGAAGCTTGTTGAGAATTGTGATGTATCAAATTATTCGAAGCATTTTATAACATAATCTTGCAGTCTCATTTGATCCCTAAGTATCTCGTGCTCATAATTTCGATCTTGCCTATCATTTCCATTATCACTCACATTCATTCTATTCCTTTGATATAAATTATCATTATGTCTTTGTACCGCTCAACCGTTATTTTCATTAAACCCGTTGAGCGCTATTTGAGGTGATCCGTCTAGACACGGTGATGTTCAAAGAAAGAAAATCTTTAAATATTCGAAATTCTATTTTATATTTCATTTTTAAACGGAGGGATCTTAATTCTTCATAAATGCATACTCGTTTACATGTCCATTTAATAATTAGGTACAAATCCGTTTAGACGCTCTCATTCAAATTTCATCGGTCAAAATCCAGTTTTCGAATTTAGAATAAAAAGCGGACATTTCTTTACAAAGCTTTACACAAACGTCAAATCAACAAATCTCTAGAAATTTGAATGTACTCAAATCCACACTCATTTGATTCATCATGAAAAGTGACATAATAATCTACCTCAATCAAGAAATCTTTATAATTGTAAATACCTTGCAGAAAACAAATTTTGATCCTTAAAGATGTCTCGTCAAGCGGTGCTCCTTACCCTTATTAACCTTTGTTTTGATAAAAGGTGTCGTCTACCCAATTTAGTTTGCCATGCTGAGATCTCACAGGTGTCCCAGCGAAGTCAAAGGACACGTAATCCAGCAAAGAAAACCCAATTCCTACAAGGACAAATCACAAAGTAAAAATTTATCAATTAAAAACTCCAAAATATAATATTTGGTATAAGGACTGATAGCGAATTTCACCCGATGCAATCATCTTACCAGGTGAGACTGTCCATCGGAGATCCTCTTCTTCCTCCCCTCGGCTCACATCGGCGTGACGTAAGAAATATGTCACGTGTCTTATTTAGGGGTTGAGAATAATTTCAAGGAGCCCTGTTCCTTTCATTACAAATAGCAAATGATTTTGTTTCACCAGTGCTGTCAATCTAAATCTTAAAAGTTTTGCTCGACTTACTGTTTCCAACCCAGTGTTGAGAAAATATCGCGTGCAGGAAGGTGATTTACAATAGTTTGTTTATGCAATCTTAAGAATTCTAAAGCATCGAATATTTTAAATCAGGCCTCTAGGAATATTTATTATATAGTTTATATAAATTCTTTTTTCATTCTCAATACATATAATGGAAAGGTTAGTTTTGTGTGAAAAATGACTGTCGCAGATTTCATTATATTTCCACATTTCCAGACGCCCTCAATATGAAAAACAGTATACTGAATAACTTTTGAAAGACTAATTTTTTTGATCAACGTTTCTGGCTCTAATTACCAAAGTAAATGCTAAAAAATCATAAATTCCATTTTACGGTCAAATTATGTAAGATACGTAGTTTCCTTGTGACCAGTTTTTGATAGGACTTGCACTTATTTCATAATAAAAACAAGAAAATGAATATACTGACAATGAAATTCTGCGTGTCATTAAAGTTCGAGAGTGATGTTAGTATGAAAGCTGACAAATAACACTCGCATCCAGTACTATAGAGGAAGTAGCGGTAGAAAAATTCAACAAAGTCAACTTGACCAAATGACAATGACTGTTTTAATTTTGTTTACTTATTTATTTTGAATAACATTGACTTCGAAAAGGCACAGTGTGGTTAAAGATGCAGCACATTAAAATGGAAATTTATAGATTTTCGACGACGTAAATTCTGGAGGAGTTTAGAAGTTTTCTGTCTGCATCACACTGATTAGGAGTTAACCTGGTACTGTTTACTGGCATGTCTTCGTTCCATTGCCGGAGTCTGAAAGTAAAATAGTTATTTGTGTGATAAGTGCGAAAGAAGGCTGATTTCGTGAGTGTGAAGTCACGATACGGCGGCGAGTGATGCGTCCTTTACAAGCGAATGAAATCAGCGTTTCGCACCTGCCACACACAATATTTTTTTTTTTATTTGCTATTCTAATCACTATCTCATCGTGGCCAGTTATTGTGTTTTTTGAAATTATCTGCTACATTTGACACTTAAGTTACTATGGTAATTCATATTTTTATACAAGTTATTATCCGTCTGCGTATTTTAGAATTTTGTTCAAAGCCTATAAAGTTTTTTACAAATTGGTAAACTGGAGAATATCCTTAAGTGGCCAAGCATTGTACCGATTACCCTAACCGCCGGGTAAATTCGGAACATTTCATGTCCAGGATAAACTATGAAGGTTAAAAAAATGAGTTGCCGGAACATAAGTGCAGTGTCACGAGATAGACCATAAATTGAAAAATTATTTCTCGTTAAAACTCCAAAATTGATACTTTTGACCTTCGTTCACAAAAATGCGAACATTTCTTAAACAACGATCGACAAAGCGAGCCCTTTTCATGCGGAATGGCACATATTATAAATGGTTAGAATTTAATTTCCTGTAAAAATAGTCCATTTTCCAGCTCTTTTTGTATCGAAAAAATTCGTCTCTTTGTACCGGAATTTCGGTACCCGTGGCCCCAGCCTTAATGTTTTTACATTCTCATCTAGAGAAGGTATTCGATTTGTGTAAAATTTGACCCCCCCAGTTTTTGTCAAATGTCCACGTTTTGAGACCCCCTGAACCCGAAAAACAGGTTTTTACGAATGTGTCTGTCTGTCTGTATGTCTGTCTGTGTGCACGATAACTTTCGAAAGAATTGTCCGATTGGATTGGCCTTTGGTATACTCTTTTAGTCTCCTAAACTAAAGGTCAAGTTGGTTAGCCAGCCATTTTGAATAAAAATTCAAAAAGTGAGCGCATTTTGAAAATTTTTGAGACCATTTTTGTCACAATTTCAAAATTATATGTGTGGCTGTTCATAGTTCTCGAAAATTCGATCAATTTATTATTGTGACATTTTTCGATAAAATGAAAATTTTCAGAGTTATAGCATTTTCAAAATCCAGAAGAGAAACGAAAATTAACATTTTCAGCCAAGCAACGCACGATACGAAAAAAAGTCTGAACAAGAAAAATGTTTCTTTTTGCACGCCCTACAAGAGTATCATATCGACTTTTTGAATTTTGTTGAAAAATCCAAAATTCACTTTTTTATTACACAAAAAATAATGAAAAATCAAAAAATTTAATTTTACGGTCAAACTATGCAAGATACAACAAATGATGATTCAACAAAAATTTTGCATTAAAAAAAGATCTACAAATTTGTTATTGGTCACTTTTTGCTAGGATGTGTAGTTTTTGTTTTATTCGTAAAAAATAACATTAACAGTGAAAAAATCTGCCCGAGTAGTGGGCCCATTCTCATCAAAACTTTGCCTATTTCATTTCTTTTTCATCTTGTGTGTGTTTTTCACAATATTTTATTGTTTTTATGTTCTCAATAGCATTTCTAACGATTAAAACAATAAAAAAATCATCAATAATGCTCATG
>CAKNWU010254859.1:0-18339 GCA_932072015.1 Andricus quercustozae | reverse complement strand
AAATCCCTGCTCAGGAGCACCGTATCCTCTGTAGTTCGCTGATTCAACGGGATCCTAGTCGGTGGTATCTCAGCAACAACAGGTCCCTCGATGACGTTCACCGTGCTCGAAGATGTCTCTCCGCTGCTCGTTTTCGTCGTAGATCGCGTATCTGCTCTCCGGGATGAACTCTGCTTGTCGTGGGGACAATTTCTGGCAATGTTCCCCTTCTGCTCACATTTGAAGCATGTGCCTCGCTCCTTTGATGGGTTGCTACATTCAGTTGAGAGGTGACCAATGCAATTACCGTCTGGTAATTACCAGCTCTAGAATGCGACTTCAATAGGTAATCTGGAATTCCTTCGATCATATACTCGATGGCTAAGTCGTCGGAAATTCCCAATCTGTTTATTAATTTAAGTTTTTCTTGGGAGTAAACTGAAAACTTTTCTCCAATTTTCCATATTCGTGCTTCCATTTTTTTAGTGCGCGTGATTTTCGTTAATTCTTCCTTAAGCTCAGGCTACCTCTTTCCAACTACTCCAGGAGACTCGTTGTACCAGTCCAAAACTCTATTTTTGAACTGTCGGGCTGCCTATAATTTAAAAATATCCTCTGGTACTGAATAAGCCTCGCGGATCTCGTCAACTCTCCTGATCCATCGTTCAACATCGTCGTCCTCCTCGGGCCCGAAAGGTGGAATGAGAATCTCTATGTCGCTGTATTTAACACCATGAGGAACAGCATTTCCAATACGCTGCTGGTTTTGTTGGTTTGGCTCGTTATGTGGTTGATTCTATACTCCGGTTACCTGCATCACTGTGATAAGCGCCCTGGTCGTCTCTTCAATGAGACCTCGCACATCCACCAAAACAGGACCACTTCCAGAGATGTGAGCTTGAATTTGCTTAGCGTTTCCTACGCCCCTTGCCCCATCCTGATTTTCAAAACGCTGCTCATCTCGGTTTTCGTGATCGGAGTTGTCTCCATCACTGCCCTGTGAGCCATTGTCCAGGTCACCATCACCATTATGATTTCCAAATAGATTGTCCGCATCACCACCATTATGAGGAGGAAATCCTTGAAAATCACCCTGCTCAGACATTTTCCCAGCTGAGAAACACAAATTGACTTCAACTAGAAACACATTTAGTTGGAAGTACCAACACACTTCGCGTCGGCGGTACTGCCGAAAACGTGGTCTCGAATCGAATGCTCTAGAAGCCCGTATAACAAAGACCAATATGGCCGACTCACACGGTCGAAAGCTCTCGAATGTTCACAAACACTATGCTAGAAAACCACCCGAGGATTCTAGATCCAGAACACCACTCTGCTTTTCACACTAAAGCACATTTTGCAAATTCTCGTATTTGCGTATACACAAAACTAGACAGCCTTTAGCTGAAACTCAAAACCCTCGCGCCGATTCGAATCCAGTCTCAACGTGATCACACGCAGCGTCTCTCACGATCGCGCTCACGCCCCACACCGAAGCCAGCTCAAAAAGTGCAACACTGATGCTACGTCTATTAGAACCGCAGACCCTAATCTTCATATTCGACTTCTGAGACTGAAGGACCGGTATTTATTAAAAAACAGACTCGGTCCGAATAATAAAGTTTATTTAATGAAAGGTAATCTTCGGGCTACATGAGAGATGTTAATCGAACGAGATCTCCGAAGCGAATGCCCGAAGCGGAGCCGATCTCCTGCCAACTTCCCAGTGCCCTCTTACAGAGAATTACATTATACCGCCTTATTGGCCAGCGAAAATTTAAATCAATTATACATGGAAATATCTAACGCCTACAAAGGCTACTAGTTATAAATTATATCGAGTTTGAGTCTTCTTTTCAGTCGTCTAACAAATATTTTTAAGTACGCAAAGTTAAGGTGAAGTGAAAGTGAAGTTAAAGTCAAGCAATGGTAAGTAAATAGTAGTTGTATATAAGGAACAGTTGGTATACTACGCTTGCTCGCTAGCTCTGCCACCGTTAATGAAAAGAAATTTGAATCCTAATTAACTTGTATGCACTCCATCTGGACGGGTTGTACAAGTGAGAATTATAAAAAATGTAACAAAACAAAAATAGTAACGCAGTCGCGACACCATTAACACCCGACACTCGCAATTAGAAAAGGTTATACACACTCGCGTTTCACAGCTATAGGGAAAACTTATCCACAACTTACGATACACAATCCGAGACCGATAATTCAGAAAACACTTTTCCGAATACCCATTCTCACAGATCGGACAACATGAGCTTGCTCACAGCAGACGATAAACTCGACCTAATCCTGTCTAGGATGGCAGTTGTAGAGGAGTTAATATCAAACTTACTGTCGAAAACGGCAGCCGGGTTGACGAAATTTTCCGACTAACACAAAGATTGGACATCCCGGCGAAAGTAGAAACACACACGAAATAGAATCCGCTAATCATCGGGAAATAAAAAGTAACGTGGAAGTGAACGATGAGAATGAGGAGAACAACGCGGATGAAGAAAGTAACGCGGAAGGAAAAGAGAATGAGAACAGCGAGGAGGAATTACGCGAACGATAAGAAAATCGAATACTCGTGCCAATAAGATCGCATAGTGCCATCTCTACCAATGATATTAAAAGTAATGTGGACGAAGCACGTGAAACTGTAAGACTGCCGAGAGCTCAACCCCCCGTGGCTCTGAGACAGCCCCCTTCTAGTACTATTCCCGCTAAGGAAATAATAAGAACCATAAAGATTCTACCCGGGCAGGATGACATGGGGGTAGAAGACATTATACGATTAGTGAAAAGGACACGAGACGGGTGCTCTCAACTAGACTTGCTGTTAGATTTCGTTTTAGCAGAAAAGATCACACAAAATGCAGAAAGGGCAATTAGGTACTTAGATCTAAATTAGAAACATGCAGGCAAGGTCCTAGAGAAACAATACAAAGTTTCAACGGGCGTTTTAGACAGCCCGTAAACGAAGTAAAATATGCAGTTCAATCAGAAGACATGAATAGCATGGAGAGAAAGATTGCTATCCAGATAATAGAAAAAGAATCCCTCAAAAGATATATGCTTAACTTGAGAAGAGAAATCGGACTGCAAGTTAAAGCCCAAAAACCAAAGAGCCTATGCGAGGCCCAGAATCAGGCTGCAGAGATGGAGATTTGGTTAAAAGAATCTCAACCAGTACGCCCACCAATACAGCCGTCCATGTGGACGTACCCTCGGGTCCCGATGCGCAGTGGCGTACCTTCGGTAAAACCTTACCAAGCACAGGCTACCGAAACCCAAGTGTCCCGAACAGCTATACCGAATTCAAAAATGCCGCTTCAACAAAGAATGCAGTTAAATTGCCACAAGTGTGGAAGAGTCGGATATTTAGCAGCACAGTGCTATGCGAAAACGCAGAATTCTCAGCCAGGACAGTTCCAAAATCGATCCCCACAAAACCCCGTGAGGAATATCCAGGAAATTGAGTACCAAGAGGACGACCAGAATTATTTAGAATTTCAAGAAATGAGTCCCGAAGAAATAAAACGAACAACAAGACTACGAGGAGAATGCAGAATTTCAAATATCAGCTGCAGATTATTATCCATCAGGGGTAAACACTCAAATGGATTGATTTACAGCTTACCGGTCGATTCTGGTGCAGCGATTAATCTTATTAAGGAAAACAATATGCCAAAAGAAGTCAAGGTATTCCCCATGAAAAAATATTTCGTCATGGGAAAGGACCGACACTACTCACATTATGCCACTTACATTAATTACGTTGGGGGAAAAACATCTTTTTCACATAGTAGATGATGATTTTCTTTTACCAGAAGCCGGAATCATAGGGTTATCCTTTTTTAACCAATATTCAAGATATTCGATTACGCTGCAATATCTAATCCTAGAAAACACAAAATTACCTCTACATGATCATGGACATTTCATGAGTGGCAACACAGCTCAAATCAACAGAATAAGCATTGATGAACCTGACCAAGAAGTATTCATTGAATATAACCCCAACATACCAGACGGGATTTACTCAATCACAGATAGTCAACTAATAGTCCCATGCTTCAACTATGACAGGGACCCCACACTGATCAAAGTACCGAAATACAAACCTATCCAGAATATAAGGGAAGTACATAGGGCAACCATCACTCAGAAGGATGCAACTATTGGACATCGACTGACAGATTTACGAGATAAAACTAGGCTGCAACACATAGAAGAGAAGATCGGAGAAAATTTATGGAAAGACATAGCGTCTTGCAATGACATCTTCCTCATGGAAGGAGACCCACTGCCCTTCACGGACCTAGTGGAACACGAGATTGTCCTTAAATAAGGGAAAATAGTCAACATCAACTTATATAGGCCGCCGGAGTGTCATAAAGAAAAAATATCAACACAAATGGGAGATTTGATGAAAAAGGAAGTGATAAGACATTCCAAGTCACCTTATAACTCCCCCATTTGGGTAGTACCAAAAAAGGCAGGCGCTTCGGGAATGAAAAAATAGCGAATTGTCATAGACTTTAGAAAGATCAACGAGGACACAGACAGATATGGCAGAAGAATAAAAAAAATATACAGCTTTCTCAACGCCCGAAGGGCACTTCGAGTTCAACAGGATGCCCTTTGGATTAAAGAATGCCCCAGCCACATTTTAACGAATGATGGACGGAGCATTAAGAGGACTAGCAGGAAAAATATGTTTTGCCTATCTGGATGACATAGTTATACATGGATCTACCCTGGAGGAACATAACAATAACCTCTTTACAGTTTTCGAAAGACTGAGACAGACAGGTCTAAGGCTTCAGCCCGATAAGTGTGAATATCTACGCCCAGAACTTAAATACCTCAGACACGTCATCACCAAATATGGAGTAAAACCCAATCCAGCAAAGTTAGAAGCAGTACAAAATTTCAGACAGCTTAGAAATGTAAAAGAAATCCAATCATTCTTAGGACTAGCTAGCTATTATCGGAAATTTATACGGAATTTCTCATGCATAGCGAAACCTTTGACAGAGCTAACGAAAAAAGATACAGTATTTAACTGGTCACTCGAATGTCAAGAGAGCTTTGCGCTTTTAAAGAATAAACTTTGTGAAGCTCCAGTGCTGAGATACCCCGACTACTCAAAAGAGTTTCTATTGGCAACCGACGCTAGAAACAAACGTCTAGGGGCAATTATTTCCCAAGAAGGACACCCATGCTGTTACATTTCAAGAACATTAAATGGAGCAGAACAAAATTACAGCACATCCGAGAAGGAACTTCTAACCATCGTTTGGGCAGTTAAACGACTCAGGTAGTATCTGCTAGGAAGAAAAATTTCAAATTCAAACTGACCAGCACGGTCTGACATGGAGATTCAGAATAAAAGAATACGAATATGAAATCCAGTACGTAAAAGGGAAGGAGACCAAAGCTGCTGACTGCCTATCACGAATGTTTCCAATCACGGATCCTTCAGATGAAGATGTTGAGGAAAGTGGATCAGGAAGTGAGCTTTCCGATGAAGAAACCACGAGCGCTTCACGAACAACGAAACCAGCTCTGGCAAAGAAAATGGCCGCAGATGATCTCATATCTGATGAAGAAAATTTATTGGATCAACGAGAAGGATTATATCAGGATTATGTCGCATGGAAAAAAGAGAAAACTCCCACCCGGGAAGTAAAGAAGCCAAATGCCTGCGGAAAATTGTGAGTAGGAATCACGAAGTCTCAGTTTGGAGATGATCAGGAAGAGTTGTGGTCGAGATTACTTAACCTTAAAGTCAAATACTTCACAGATAAGAAATTGACAATAGTACGTCTCCAGTTCGCATACCCAGTGATTACACCATTAGAAAAACTCAAAATTCAAGAAATAATAAGTTTTCTATGCCACCGATATCCCACACTAAGCTTCCTCACATGGTATAATGCCACGAGAGATCTGACAAATAAAGAAAATAAACAGGTAATTAACCTTTTAAGGACCAAGCCTTGATCCCGTTGAATAAAAATTCTGAAAAAATTCAGGAATAATGTATAGTCATTTTTTGATCGATTGTTGCAAAAAAAAAAATTTTCAATTTTTTTAATTTTCTCGATTTCTACTGAGTGTACGGTAACAAATAACCACCTTACGAGATGCGGAATAGTCCACTTTGACCTAATGCGCGTATCCATTTTGCAGAGTTCTAAGCTTGTTGCCTGCAAATTAGGAAAATCGAAAATAGTGAACGTTGCTCAACTGCAACAAAGGGTTAAAGGGTTAAGGTTAAAGTGTTAAGGAAGCGCACGGATCCGTGATGGCTCAGCATTATGGTGAGCACAAAACTATTGAACGAGCAAGAACAATCGGTTAATGGAAAAACATAGAAGAAGAGGTCATTTACTTTCTAAAAAGATGCCCGGTCTGTTAGTTGCAAAAAACACCTAGGATCAAAAATCAGAGTGAAGCTATTATCCCCGATACGCCAGTTGACCCCAAAGATAAAATAGTTATGGACATTTTCGGGCCATTTCCAACCACACGTTCAGGAAATAACTATATCCTATCTATCCAAGACCAACTCACCAAATATCTCATTTTGGTCCCACTTAAAAACGCTGAATCCGAGAGAATAATTGAAGGACTTTTCGATCATTATCTATACATGTTTGGGTTCCCTAAACACATACTCACCGACCAAGGAGCCAAATTTTTTTCAGAACTTGTCCGAAATTTCGAGAATCTGTTTAGAATGCGACATATCAAGACTTCCACCTATCATCTACAATCCAACGGAAGTCTAGAAAGGTCACACTCAACCCTAAAAGACCTTATAAGAACATGCACGGAGGACAATACAGTTGAATGGGATAACACACTAAAAATCGTGACCATGGCTCATAATACTATGAAACATGAAGGAACTGGGTATTCTCCTTTCCAACTCACTTTTGGAAGAGAACCAAACATCCCTTCTATGTTGAGCACAACACTTTCAATAAAGAACTCGGACTTTGTTCAAAAGTGGAAAGATAGGCATGAAAGATATCTTAACAGAGCCAGAGAGAGAATAATGTTGCAAAAAGAAAAGTACAAGAAACAGCAAGATGCAAGGATTATACAATCACAAGGAATTTATGTACTCGGAGACCTGGCGAAGCTTATCAACCAAACAACTCTCTCCTAGTTGGAAAGGGTCCGCGGTTATTTTAGAAGCAATATAAAATAACAACTACAAAATTGGTTTTGAGAATAAAACTCTAACCATCCATGCCAATCAACTAATGCCATACTATACGTAATTTCAGATGTTCCTCGTCTGGATTTTTTTAACGCAAGTAGTAGCGAGTCTAGGAAATTACACCCTAACAAACATCAACGGAAAAATCTTTTTAGAGGGTGAAGAAAAAGCCCACCTTTACCTCGAAAAATGGAATCTCGTCATATCTGTGAACACAACCAACACACAGCAAAGCTCTAATCTAATAGCCAACACACTCAAAGTTGCAGTTAAAGCCTGTGATTCTAGCTGCGCCGAAGATTACGAGATAAGAATGGTAGGTGAACGGTATGAACGACTACGCCAAAGAGAAGAGCTACTCCAACAGGTCATGGGTATTCGACAAACCAAAAGAGGATTGATCAATGCTGTGGGAGAAATATCTAAAATCTTATTCGGAGCCATGAGGAACAGTGACCTTGAAGCTATCAATAAAGAACTTGATCAACTTTACTCAGATAATAAGGATTTAGCTATGGTAATGCAAAATGGCACTAAAGTCCTGAAGTTAATGCTGGACCCTTCATCGACTGACTACAAAACTTTAGAAGGAAAGTTGCAAGCCGAATCTGAGACCGCACATCTGATTAGAGGTAGTCTTCATAACAACACCATAAATTTGTTCATAGCTTCTAAATTGATTGTGTGCGGGAATCCTGATTGACGAATTACATGACGATATCAAAACGGCATTAGTTGCCATAAATAATGTTAAACACGGTATAATTCATCCCCAGATTGTTACACGTAAAATATTATTGGACACGATCCAAGAGTTTGAGACCATTCATCGAACTCGTTATCATTTTGATGCAAACCCGGAAAGCTACCAACACATCCTCGACCTCAGCGAAGTCAACGTAGCCTTGACCAGGAAAACTTTCACGTATGTTATCTCGATACCCGTACTCGAGAAAGAAGAATATGTGATTAATCATGTGATCCCTATACCTCAGTTAATACAAAACACTCACATATCACTTATACCCCTACACGAATTAAATATATTTGCCAGCAAAACTTCCTACGTTCCCACCGATCGCGAAACACTCAACCCAACTATAGGCTAATAGACACAAATAACTGCGACGCTAGTATTCTTAAGAAATATCAAGACTCTGTAGAATGTAGCTTTTCACCTTTCAAACTTCATAGTGAGAGTTATATACCAACTACGAAAGGTTATATAATTTTGCCCAGTAGAAAGTTAACTTTATATTTTCTCTGCCAAGACTCTACAACCTCGATAGAAGTATATACTAACATTTATATTTAGGGTTCTGGATGTAAAGTTATATCAGTTAATGTACAACTTTATTTAGAGAAAACGAGAGCCACCTAATAACTCTACCTCGACAACTAGAGGTTAACGTGCTGAAGCAGATGAGACTTAGCCTAGATGATACGCAAAACTTGTTAAATAAGATCGCTTCTCATCATAGAATACAGACTTGGATAGAAAAGGCCTACGAGTGGTTACAGTATATAGGATACACTAGCATAGGATCAATAATTTTATTTACCCTCCTCAAATTCGGAGTTTTCGAAAGAATCAAAAACTGTGTGCCTAAAAAGCTATGCTTCATTAGCGTAAGAACTCAGGTTCAGGCCAGCCCCATTGTGCATTATACAAGCGCTCTAACCCATGAGGTTATAACGGAAGTACCTATACCTGCAAATGTACCACTATCTTAAAATGTACACCTGGTAATTAAAAATAGAAGAGTTAAATTTTAGGGACTAAAATCTGTCTAAACGGGGTGGTGTAAGAAACTTACAAGAATTTGGGAATTTTCAGTTCTTGAAAATTCCTTGGATTTAAAAAAATACCCTATAGTCTTTGAAATGCCTTCAAATTATCAAAATAAATTCCTTAGAGTATCGGCGATTTTTTTTTTTTAATAGGAGTGTCCCTTAAAAGCATAAAAATGATTAATTTGAACATCTTTTTAAATTATAAAATGTTTGATCTCCAGACATACACAGATCGCTGACAAACTTCTATTCGAACAGAAACAAATAATTATTCGAATATGTTACTATCAGGAAATGCAGATTTTAATCATATAGACAAAGTAGAATCCAAACGTACGCGAGTATTACTAACTCTGTCCGTATTTAACACAGTGACAGTAACACGCCATGGCCCTAAACTCTTCTCTTTACTCACCAACTTTATTTCTTTCATCGTTCATTCATATTGTATACAAACACGCGGATCCGCCATATTGGTTGGACGTTTGGACGTTAGATTTGAAATCGGCGACATGAAAATTGCCCAAATAGCGATATTTACTAAAACCGTTTATATTCTTACAATGTGTTTCCGCCATATTGGATTCTTGAACTTACATTTTGAAATTCTGACTTTGGATTCAAAATGAGCAACCCGAAAAACCCCCGCATATTAATTTTCAGCCATATCGGATCGTTTTTTCAATTTTCCTCCACTATATTGGATACGACGAATAATCTGGAGTCCTTTCTACGGCCTTTCAAAATATTCAGTTTGCGAAAATGTAGTGAACTTTGAAATCGTTATTATGGTAGCACTGATATTATGGGCTGGCAGGGCTGAAAAAGCGATGTCAGTCATGTGCTCTACTAAAAAAAAAGTCAGGAATCGTCAGAAAAAAAGTCAGGACTTGTGACCATTTCTGACCACTTTTGTTACTTATATTATATTTATATTTATTTATGCAAATTCTCTTTTTACGTATATTTAATTATTAATATTTATATATTAATTGAATGACTCTGAAGGTGAATCTGAAAATGTTGTCTGTTTTGACGTATCTCTATCTCTTGCAACATCGAAAAAAAAATTATTTTTAGTTTTTAATCCTTTTGGGTTGGCGTACCTGCGGTCCTAGCCGATGAGCTACCTGATAGGATGTGAATTAACATATCTTCAGAAATAGTCAGACTCGTCAGAAATGGTCAGGATGTTTAGGAATCGTCAGAACTTCTGACCATTTGTGACGATTCCTGACTTTTTTTCAGTAGGGTGTCAACGAATTTTAATGAAAAATAGAATAATAATATAATAAGGTAAGTGGAAATCGTTATTTGTGTCGATAAATTTATATAAAAATGCTGTCTCTGAATGCATTGAAAGTAGGGCAAACGTTTTTTGCAGTAAATGATTGTGAAAAGTTTCTTACGATGAACCGCGAGTAAAACCTAACCTCAAAGTGTTTATTGCATTTGAGACCCAGTTTTTGTAAATTAAAAGTTATTGCACAATTTATTTCATTTGTGCAATAACTGTTCACAAAAATTTACTGCAAAAATGATTTCCCTTCTTTTAATGCACTTAGAGACTGAATTTTTTAATTCATTCATCTATATAAATGACAATGTGTACTCACCTTATTAAATTATTATTATATTTTTTAATTAGAAAGAAGGGAGACAACGCCTTTTGGAATTTGTACCGCTCCGACGAGAGAGAAGATAATTGGTTAACAATAGTTGTATAACAATATCAATAATTTATAATGTGTTTTTTTATTCATATTATTGTGTACTTCAATCGCTGTATGTAATAATATCAATAAACGGTGTTACAAATTATTCGCAACATTAATAAGTACAATATTTCAAATTCAAATACCCCGCCCGCACCCAGTGGGCTGAATCGGAAATTTATTATCCAAAATCACCTACAGCCTACAATTCTCAACTGATTGAAAAACAAATTGAAAATTTAGCTTCCAAGTGTATTTGTAAGTTGAAATTGCTTTATTTTATTAACATGACCACCTTTGATGATACAAATTTGTTGTATGGTATAATTTGTTTATTTTATAAACAAATGCATAGTTTAGGCGTTTATAGGCAGAAATTAATAGTTTTTCTTTCTAATCGTTTAAAAATTACATAAGTGGTGATGTTTAGTAACGAAGAATTGTCAATCGATATTATTTGTTTATGTTATAAACAAATCTTATATATAAATGCATAGTTTGACCATTTATAGATAGAAAGTGATCGTTTTTCTTTCTATTCGTCTTCAAATTACATAAGTGGCGATGTTTAGTAACGAAGAATTGTCAATCGATATTATTTGTTTATGTTATAAACAAATCTTATATACAAATGCATAGTTTGACCATTTATAGACAGAAATTGATCGTTTTTCTTTCTAATCGTCTTCAAATTACATAAGTGGTGATATTTAGTGACGAAGAATTGTAAATCGATATTATTTGTTTATGTTATAAAGAAATGCATAGTTCGACCATTTATAGATAGAAATTCATCGTTTTTCTTTCTAATCGTCTTGAAATGGCATAAGGGGTGATGTTTATTAAAGAAGAATTGTCATTTGATATTATTTGTTTATTTTATCTACAAATGCATAGTTTGGCCATTTGTAGACAGAAGGTAATTGTTTTTTATTACTTTCTTTAAATTATATCACTGGAAATGTTTTGTGATGTTCTAAAAGAATTAGCCCTCAAGTTGCACTTGTCATTCATTTCAATAATTTCAGGATCCATTTCAGGATCCATTTCGAATTCAATCTTGCTACACTTTTGCCTTAACCCTTATTCGGCTCACCTCCCTGCAGTAATGTACTTGGCACAGGGGGTCATCGACGACCTCAGCGTGGAAAAATTGTTAAAAATAAAAAAGTATTAAATGTTTTTACTTGAAAATTCTTGCATATCTTTTTGAATACTCATTTTAAAAGATCATATCGGTTATATAGCTAAATAATAAATTTAAATGAACACAAAAAAGTGGTTGAAATTGCGTAAAGTTGAAAAGAGTCTGGGGTCGTTTAAAAAGTCTGGGGTCTTATACGACCCCCTGTGTAAAACAAGGGTTAAAGACTCAATAAATATATCAGATGAGATGACACATGAGCGTACGTATTAAATCTTCAGTGGTCGAAATTCGAGAGCACTTTCGTGTGTTGAATTCTCTGAACCGCTTGAATTCGTTATTACGGGATTCTGCAGCTTCTTCTGAATATGGTATATTTTGACTATTTGAAATAATTAAAAAACTGAAAAGCAGTTTTAAAACGAAAGTTACTTCATTCACCCTCACCGACATTTACGTAAAACATTACTCTACTTTAAACTTACAGTCCAAACTCCGAGCAGTACCGTTTTCGGGGCTGTAGAGGAGTATAATTCCAAGAAGCCATAAACCCCCACTCTAAGCGCGGTCATGCTCGAATGCATGGAGAAGAATTTAGCTGACAAACTCCGAGCAATGGCGCGCGTCGGTTAGGTTAAAAATCTATCTCGAACATCGTTTTATGTACCTAGTGTACATTACATGTGTACAAAAGTGATTCATACTGGATTATTTCGTTATAAACCCGAGCTTAAAGGTATGTAAAACATAAAAATCGATATTTAGTTATGGTATGGTCGATTCTTAGAATAAATGTAAACAAAGCGTCAAAATGAAAAATATTTCACCTCACTTTTAACGTAACCAGTGAAATCACGTGCAGTACATTAATCATTAATTACTGTGTCGTATTGCTTATTTTTTTTTCAAACAAAGAGAAACTCAAATATCGAATTATCAATTATAACCTCAATTTGATGTCACTCGTGTAATCTTATTAATTATAACAATACATGTAAGACTTAAAGAAAAAAAAAACAATGAAAAGCTTTTTTTACAGTAGTCAAAATAGATATTCGTTTATTTGAAATATGGAAATTCACTCTTTCCCTCGTTTTGCACTGCGCAATAATACTACGAGCAGTTTTCTCATAGAAACGCATATTGAATGAGTTGAAATCAGACATCTAATATCTTTCGAACGCGATTTTATAATTTTTCATGGTTTTATTCAGGTTTTAACGTTCACATTTTATGTTAAATATTCATCCAGAACATCTTTATCCAAAGCCTTTCAATATTTGACGAAACATAAAATAAACAATGATTAATTAGCCCTATAGTAAATAAATTTGATTTTATATCGAAGCAAATTTTTTTTAGTGTACTAAAAATAATTTTGAATAACGTAGAGTTTTCCTGATATTTCATTTCTTATATGTGTAATAAAATAAACAATTTGTCTAACTGAACAACTTTAAGGTTTGGCGCGAGAAACACCTTCAAATTCGGCCGTTTCGTTCCCGGCACTCCTCGGAGCGTTAGCTATGAAATGCATAGATCTCGACCGACGCGACAGTGGCGGGGGTAGCGCTCGAGCGATAAATCGGAGAAGCGGCATTGCTCGCGACGGTACTATTCGGAGGTTAAACTGTATATTTTTTTTATAAAATTGGTTTATAACATAAACAAATAATATCAATTGACAATTCTTCGCCACTAAAAATCACCACTTATGTGATTTGAAGACGATTAGAAAGAAAAACGATAACTTGCTATCTATAAATGGTCAAACTATGGATTAGTTTATAAAATAAATAAATAATATCGGTTCAGAATTCTTCGTCACTAAAAATTACCATTTATGTAATTTGAAGACGATTATAAAGAAAAACTATTACTTTCTGTCTGTAAATGTCCAACCTAGGCATTTCTTTATAAAATTTGTTTATAACATAAATAAATTATATCGAATGACCAATCTTAATCACTAAATATTACCATTCATATAGTTTAAAGATACTAGGAAACAAAAGCGATTACTTTCTGCCAATAAACGCCAAAACGTGAAACGTGACCCTCTTGATAAAATCAAGCAATTTCAACTTACAAATATACTCTTCGAAATTTCCAATATATTGACATTTTGTTAAAATAATTGGTTTATAACAATTAGATTCGATATCCTGTGAATTATTTGGCTCGTTGTTTATTTATATAAAAGATAGAAAATTGAAAAAATAAAAAAATTAAATCCATAGACGCTCTTGTGCAATTATCGCTGATCACTTCTAGACAAAAAAAAATTGAAAATCGGTTGAGAATTGTAGGCTGTAGGTGATTTTGAATAGTAAATTCCCGATTCAGCCCACTATGGCACAGCCGCTTGCGATTTTAGTTCCCGCAGTTCTCATATAGGCGCACGTGTCGCTCTATAACTGCGGTAATATTCGAAGTATTGATTTTCAATTGTTATCAGGCAGCACAACATACAAATTTATAAAACTGTGAGTAACAATATTATAATACCTAAGTGCACCGTTTCCGCCATAAAGTACAACTTCTAAGACCTCTTTTCGCGTTTCAGCGTTTCGGAAAATAAAGAATCGTGGTTTTATGAGAAAGCCTAATGAACTTCGAAAAATGTCAATTTAATATTAGGGGAGCCACATTTAGCTTCCTAACTATTATTTAAAATTAAATTTATTATTTACATACATTAGTATTTTTATTTAATGCTTATCTAGTGTAGGTTCATGATGTATTGTATGATGGTCTCCCCTATATGCTTATTAAACTAGTCGTAACTTTATACTGTGTAGAAAATATAAAACTGCAAATAAACTAACCCGAGTAGATCCAGAACATTGTACATTTTTTTAGATTCATCTTTGAGACCTAATTGATTTTCAACAGAATCTGAAGAAAGCTCTTGAAGCATTTGTGCTTTGGATCTAATTATCGTCATCGACCTCACATCCAATACAGTTACGAGCAGGAGAATGATAATGAGTCTGGTAGAAAATTTCACTGGCAAATTTCTCGGGAAAAGTACTTCCATCATGGCAACTCTATTATTGGAAGAAATCGATCAAACCTTAATAAGCAAACGGAATCTCGAAATAAATTGTAACACTAATAACTCACTAATTTTATTTTGAAACCGAACTCTGCTATCCAAGCACTCACTCACTGATAAAGTGCAAGTGGTAATGTGCTGCACATAATGTAATTTGATTCGTTGCTATCTCTTGTTCATTCAGTTTCGATTTGTTAGGAGGTAAATATTCTGAGCTTGATGACGTTTACAATTTTCTTATTTATACATTAAAATTTAAATCACAGGAGTCTGGAACAATATTAAAATAATGTAATACTTAATTGACAACAATTTATAGTCAGAAAACATAAAATTTTATTATTAATTAAAAATAATGTTAATTTTTTATTCAAAAGTTTTCGGGTAAAATGACGAAGTCGAAAGACAATTATATAACTCTAATGTAATGATAATTCTAGAAACGAAAAATTAAACTTTTTTCAGTTTCTCTGTGACTCAATATACAAATTATATACTATACGAATATATTTCAACGTTTCGATAGTGAACCGCTATCTTAATCAGGCATAGGCATAACCCTAATATATTTATTATATTACCTTTTAGTCAGTTAACTTCTGATATTTAATAAATGAATTGCTACAACTTTGCTCACCCAAGATGACACTCAATAATAACTTATAAGAATAACTTGAACGGAAAAATATGATTACATTTATTGCAAAATACGATTTAATGGCGGACTTGAAGTCTGTATCACCTGAAAGGTTATACGGAACTGCTAACAGTTTGTTTAGCGGACTTGGTCCCGGTGTAAGGCGTAGGCCGGCATAAACGTCATCTCGGACAACTCTCTCCGCACAGAAACCTACATACAAGACATATCATATAATCTTCAAACACACGTGTGAATGATATTCGTTTGAAATATCACCAAATAAAAACTCGTATTCGAAAATAAGTATTCTCTTACTATGTTCTTTATTTAAATAATTCTGTTAAGGCGATCATGTTTTCCTACAAAGTACTATTTATCAATAATAACTGAAAAAATTATGATACAGCAAAGCGATCAAAATATGAGTAGCACCTACATTAAATAACTATCCAGTATATATTCTTAAATAGCCCATTTGACAATACAAGTACGAGGTACCAACAATAACTTATATTCGCAGTTGCAAAAGTACTTTATAACTTGCGGGCATGGCACATAAAGCGTATATTACTTTATAAAATATCAGTTGGCTTTAATTTGAAACTTCAATAGAGTGCTTATTGATTCATCATTACCAATCGTATATTGTATAACAAGTGAAGTTTGTAAAACTTGATGACGTCCTCGCCACCGTCTCGTATTACAAACTTCACAAGAGTGGAATGGCTTCTCGCACATGCGACATATGGTTTACAGATTTTGCCAAATTTGCCAGTTTGCGAGATTCCTTTCCTACGAGGTTAGCGTGCGTAAATATGGTATTCCCGATCCCTAATCTCACAGTTGTGGAATTTAGCACTTTGTGCACACTTTAGAGACACAGAATGTCGCCATTTTCATGTATATATTCAGTGGTGGATTTAAGTATTTCCCGCCCCTAGGCTGACGGAAATTGGCCGCCCTTAGGTCAACAGAAGTTAACTACTCGATTTTGAATCCACAGTAAGGTATGTAGTTATCAAATTTCGCCGCCCCGTCCCAAATTTTTCCGCCCTAGGCTGCAGCCTATGTAGCCCATATTGAAAATCCACCACTACATATATTGAAAAAATATATTCAACAAATCTCACTGTAATTTTAATTTCATTACTACATGAAAAAATTTGTTTTTAATAACTATGCTGCATCTTATTTACGGCGTTTGCGAAACAACTGAATATTTTAACACAGTCTCTAGTGGCATACAGATTAAATTGCTGATCGCGTTTTTATTCCCGCTAGAGTAATTACAATTAATCTCTGTCAATCAAGGCACGTCGCATTCGATGCAAGAATGACGTAAGCTGCCCCTCTCTGAAGCGCATCATTCGCTTCGTAATTAATCAATTACTTCAATCGGTGAACGTAATGTTTAATCATCTTTATGTTCTTCGTTTATTATAACAAAATTACGTTAAATATAGAGTATAAAAAAACTGAAGCAACGACCAAACTATTTACAATCATACATAATGGTGCCCATAGGTATAGAAAATAGGCATGTATTAGGTGTTATTATTTATATTTAAATGTAACGCCTGCATTATTAGTGTGGTCCAAAATCATAACTGTTAACAAATTTTTTTCGAATAGAGGACATGTTACCTACCTCCCCCATTTTTTGAGCCTCCCGGAAAAACACCCTTTAAGTTTAAGCCAAACGGTTAATATTATTACGTGCCCAAGAGGCCCGACAAATTCCTTAACATTAACATAAGAAAATGGTCGTTTTCCAAATCATGAGATTCACGTTTCTGGGTTTAAATTTAGCTTGCAGGCGATTATCTGCATTCGTTGGGGAGTATCTAAGGTTTAATTTTCGCTAAATGCCCCAAAAAACTGAAATCGAAAATTTTGCGCAAAATTTGCCGTACGCCATTACATGTCTAAGTCATTCGGATATTACTACCTTATTTTGTAACAAATTCGTATTTTTTAAAATGACTTTTTTGGTTTTCGAATTTATGCCTAAAATCAATGTTTTAATTTTATCTTTTTATATAATTCATGTGGTAATTTGTCATTTTTGAAAGCAATGTTTTTTATTTGGAATCATAATCTAATTGTTTAAATAATATATTAAAGATTCATTGTGGAAATGCGATTTAAAATCTGATTTTTCTCTAAATTTTGATGATTATGTTGCTTATTGTTAAATATTTAAATGGAATACAAAATCATTAAATAAATACTACTTGCTTAAACCTCGGCTTAAACAATTAATTGTTTTTAACACTAGAAGTACCGGGCACGGTCAATCGACCCCTTACGATTTTTGAGGTGGTAAATCTCCGCAGCGGTTGATTGCAGAGATATGGCGTTTTGTGACTTTTAATTATTAATAAATAGGAGTATTTGACAATTTTTTCGGAAATATTGGATGCGCACTTTAAAAAAAATTGACTTTTTATAGTCTGTTACCGACAGGGGTCAATTGACCCCTATAGAATTTTGGCTGGTATTTCATTACTCTTTTCCACTTATGCGCAGCAGGTCTGATTTATATCGCTTCTATAACGCGTGTGTGATATTTATAATCCTGAGCACTATTACTTTTCTTCTATTTAACAGCAAATAGTGATATACTGCCTGCTGGAGTTTGCATTTATAGTCGGTTCTTCTTCTACTCTGCTTCAAAACATTTTCGGATCATCAGTTCTACTACCGGTGTATAAAGTGCTACGTTTATAGTAAAGCGCTAGGAATAACCACATTTCGACTGTCCCGAAGAATAAG
>CAKNWU010254831.1:0-10386 GCA_932072015.1 Andricus quercustozae | reverse complement strand
CCGATGATAGCTGCAGAGCGTGTCATGCACACCCCGAGCATCTATAACACATACTATCTGGTTGTCCAATTCATGCGGGAACGACCTACATCCAAAGGCACAATGCGGCACTAAGAGTGCTTTATTACCATCTTTGTCACTCTTACGGCATCAGCCCAAATACCGCTCCGCTAAACGCTCCTAGGGAAATAGAATCAATTGTCGAGAATGAGAAGTATCGGATATACTGGAACTTCATATTCTCGGCAATTGTTTCTGTTGCGCACTCGAGGCCTGACATAGTTCTTCTTGACTTCGAGAAACGAACCATGTTCGTTATCGAATTTTCGGCACTAGCTGACAAAAACATCATAGTCAAGGAGAATGAAAAGAAAGAGAGGTATAAAGACCATGTAAGGGAGTTGCGACGGTCATACCCGGAATATTCTATTAAGCTAATCGTCTTCATCATCAGCGCTCTTGGAGGTGCCAAGGTTTCACTGGTTAATATGTTAAAAAGCATCCCTGCATGTCAAGAAAATGCTGGGACACTTGCGGTTCGTGAAACGTGGTTACAGCTGAAATTTTAGCGCGATTTCGTTGGGAGCGGGTGCAATTTTCCAGATTAGCACCTGCTCCTAGCGAAATCCTGCGGTTGTCCTTATGACAAACTTTAAACTATATATATAATTAAAAAATAAGGTTAAACAACCACCGCAGGGTCTAACTGGGAGCAACTGCCATCTATAAATGACAACGGCTCCCAGTAGGACCGCCGTAAATCACACAATTGAAGGCTATAGATTTTTTTAAACGAAAAATATGCGTTTGGTCCCACTGTGCGACTCCTGGAGGAAGCCTTCACCTGATGCGATCCGCCAACCCCGGCACGTGGTACCGAATCCCACTATGTAATTGGCTAATAAATCATGCATTATTTTTTAACGAATCATTTGTTTCGTTGTGGCTAAAGCCTTATCTCGACACTCCAGCTCCCAATCTCTCTCCTCGGTCTTACCCCGTAATGCAGTAATAAAAGAAATCTTTAAGTGTATGCATAATTACAAGAACTCTCAACTGGGATTGAAGATATTAACCGATTTTCATAAACTTTTTTTTCATTTTCTTAAAATTATATCAGGAAGTTGATTCAGCCAATTAAAATTTAATTTATTAACATTTTACCAAATTTTAATTTTTCTCAACCGGCTCTTATCCTCTAATACTGGAAAGGTCACGCGAAACGTGCAACCGCCCGCATGACCGGCAGTCAAGTATCCCCTTGGGTTCCAGTATTATGAAAAAATGGTAGGATGTCGGCCCTTCTCCTCCCTGAAAAGTGCGAAAAAAGTTTGGGAAGCGTTGGATTAGAGTGCCCAAAAAAGTGTGTTTTTGAATTGTGCAAACGCTACCCCCTAAATTTCTTCCTGTTGGTGAAAAATACTGCCATATTTTGTTTTTGTTTTGAGCTAAAAAATTGTTTTACCTCTAAAAAGTTTTTTATTTATTATATATATTTTATCAAGCAAACAAAAATTGTAGAGATATATTATCGGGCCAGGAATACGAATTTTTTTGTAATTTAATTACAATTAATGGTTTGAAATGGCCCCTAAACATTTTTTCCAGTAATAATAAAATATAATTCCATTGTACTTTAAAATTTTCTTTTACCTATCATTTAACTAAAAAAGATATGAGCTAGTTTTAATTAAGTTCGATTTTGGTGCAATTATACGTTTTTATAAATTTTTGCTTATCGATTTCATAGAAATCTTCAAACCGTAAAAAATGTGTATTTTCGGTCATGTATTTCGAAATTCAAGATTTTTTTCTATCACCCGGTGTCGGGCCGAGGGACAATATGATCTCGTTCCCATCTGCTTTGAGTCATCATCGCCTACCTGTCCGGTAGCCTCGCCGCCTCATCGTCGTCGCACTTGCCGCCACGTATCCTAACCCAACACTACTCCGACTCCTGGAGGAACCTCAGTTGAATCCAGCAATGTAAGTGGCCGAATAAACCATGCCTTACTATTAAAAACCCTTGTTTTATTGTGTCTCGACCTTTATCTCGGTTTTCCAACTCCTAATTTCCCTCCTCGGTCTTACCCCGTAACATGTGATAGTTATTGTTGAATTTGTCAGCCCGAGTTTTGCCGTTTGTGCGGAATCATTCGCCCACTAACTTTAATTTCCTATCATAAGGCATTCCCTGCTAAAAATCCCTCTTAGAATCCTCTCAGAATCCCTATCGATTTAGGATCGTAAGGATTCCTATAATTTTTCAAAGAGGGTTTTGTTCCATGTTTGAAAGAGCATGTACTGGAGTTCTTATGATGTTTGTAAGTGGATCCTATAGGGACGTAAAAGTAAACAAAGGGGTTTTTGTCCTCGATCACTGGGAGTTTAAAAGGTTTCTATGAGGTTTCTATGTGAGTGTAATGTATATCTGAAATGTATCTAAATGGATCTGATTCGGGCGTACTGGGGGTTTACAAGGATCTTATAAGCCCAGATAACAATCGTGCGACGCACAGTACCCGCATGGCGTGCGAGGCACGCGGTGCGTGCAGGGTGCTGTCCATGTGCGTCGCATTTCGTGCGAGGCACCTACGTGCGAGGCATATGCCTCGCACTTTGTGATAGGCACATACGTGCGAAGCATCCCAGATAACAATTGTGCGACACACAGTACTCGCATGCGTGCGACGCACGCTATGCGAGGCATAACGCACGCATGCCGCCATCACCTGTCGCAATGCTGTGATGGGTAGGTAGAGTGCGTGCGTAATGCGTCTCATATCGCCATCACGACGTACTTCACGTATGACTTCATATGCCAGCCTGTCTGCGACGCATGCGTGCGTCTATCCTGTAGACAATAAATAATTCCATAATAATGATCTGATTAGATCCTAGATATTATTTACTTATCATTAAATACTATTTATTTTTTATAACTGCAATTTATAATTTTAATAACATAACATTTAGAATTACTGTTTAGAAATTTGTAGAAGTATTTGCAGAAATCCATCCTTAATGTTTAATAGAATTTTCCTAATTTCGAGTACTTCATTTTTTGATACTTTAATACATCTTTAATTTTCTAATGAATTTTAATCAATTTTATAATGATGTTAATACTTTCAAGTTAAGATAAGAAGTTTAAAAAGCGCGCTCAGTTTGAAATGATGATGGCCCTCGCGCGCTCACGTAGTCAGCTGTTTGCCTTCTTCACCACGTTTTTTTAAAGGTTATGTTTACCCCCGTCATCGTAACAAAACATTCCTCCGAAAACACAAACTTGATTATTAAGCCAGGTTGAAAATATTAAGTACATCGGATCTAAAATATCAGAAGATCAAGGAGAAAATATGCCAAAGTCGATGGAGCGAAAGAAAAAGCGATCTTTCAACCAAAAGGCGAAAAAAGGGCCCGAAGTCGGAGTTATGCAGGTGAACTCAAGTCAAATGCATATCAATACATATGGTGCATGTTTCTGAAATGCTGAGAACATAATTTTCGAAGATGGATGATGAACTAATTTTCGCGAACAATGTTTATGAACAAACTATAAGACAAGAGACAAACATGTGACTCATGACGTGCGAGCGATATACGTCTCAATTGATGACACATATGTCGCGGTATATGAGGGCAACGCCGTGACGATGATCCGCACGCGTGCGTCGCATTACGCCGTCACTGTGAGGGACAAATTGTTATCTGGGAGGTTTATATGAGGTTTTTATATAGAACCTAAGAGGAGATGAAGGGTTTTTTGTCCTCGCTTACTGGGAGGTTAAAAGATTTCTATGAGGTTTCTATGTGCATGTACAGCAGCTTGAAACATAAATTTGCAACAACAACAAAACTGTTTTATATATAATAATTACACTTGATTTATTTTTGAAATTACGCAATTGCAGACACGGTCACTTCCAAACATAATCGCACGCACAACGCTATGAAAAATCGCCCCCGCTGGCGATTCGAACCCTACCTAAACTACCTAATTCTAAACCGCGCGCTCTAGCTAATTACGCTAATGCATCACTTGGATTTTGTCGACAAAATTTCAGCCAAGCTTTTTCGCTGAAAAGCCAGGGCTAACGGAGGAATATTTTTTCGTTGAATAGGTGGTTTTAAAAATAAGTAATAATAATAATATTTACATTTTAATAGTTAAATGTTTAATTTAAATATTCATTTAATTTGTGATTTCTGTTCAACTGTAAAGCTCCAAAATTTAATGGATTTATCACTTTCAGATGTATTATAAGTAAAAAATTTTTAAATTTTAGTACAATTGCCAGCATAAAAAAGTAATCTAATGATTGTAGTTTTACTAATCGTATTTAGTAAAAATTTGGAAGAAAAACAAAAGCAGCTATTACAAATAATTTATTGGAACATTTCAGTTAAAAAATGGTTCCAGATAAAAAATACTTGAACCTGAAATTAGTATTCTAACTTTAAAGTTGAACTTGAACATCAAATCGAAGACTAGCTGAAGTTAGAAGTCTTAAAAATGAAAAATTTTAAATAATAAAGCTTTTATAAAATTTGGCTAAAAGCTAGTAATTATTTATACATTTTTATCAAATATAAGAATGCACATTATATAATATAATAAATAGTATAATAGTATAATAAATTACAAACATAGCTAAGTGAAGTAAACGGCGTTTTTTTTAATAATTTTTTTATTTTATTTCTGGAACAATATTTGAAGGTTTGCAGTATACAGCATTAGAGAAGCAAAAAAAGCGAAATTTTGTAGGAGAGCGAAATAACATTCTGTAAAATCGAAATCACCATTTAAAGTTATAAACAAAAGTTTACACCCGAGCTAAAGTGTTTCTAAATTGAGGAGAGAATTGGGAGATAATGAGGTTTGCCTAGGAAAGTTAACCAATTCCGAGTACATCATTCAAGAATTTTGCGGTTCTAATTTCATGGGTTTTGAAAATCCTTTTTAGATAGCGACTAAAAATCTGTTTTTCAATTTTTTTAAATAATAATACTTGATTTTTTAATAATTTTTAATGAAAAAAGCTCATTTTTGGCAAAAATGTCTGTTATCTAGCTTTGCACTGCAACCCTTTATTTAAAAAACGTATAAACTATGTCTTGCACAAAAAAAAATATATTGTCATATTTGAATTTTGTTTTTTGTTTTTCATAAATAAATTTTATATCCGCTTGAAAGCCGGATAGAGCCTTATAGGAAACCGTTTTTAGACTTGAACGAAAACAGTCTTCTAATGTAGGTTCCGACAAAGTTCCGCATGGGGCCAGATTAAATGCTATTTTCCATATGTCATCCAGATTAAAATCCGGATAGAGTCGCTAGTTTTCCGTTAAGGATTTTACGAACCGAAAGAGATCCAGATAGAGACGGAATAAAATCCGACGTGGGCTATTCGCACATTTATCCGGCTTTGTATCTGACTCGATCGGATCCTATCCGTCATTTTAAGCAGGGGATGCCTTAGCCAATTGAGCTATCGCACCGCTTGAACTTTCGTTACAAAATCTCGGCCATGCTTTTTTCTGGAAGAGCCAGGGGCCTCTTAGGTTTATATATTTATTATTTTTTGATTTTAGACACATTATGAGAAGGCGGGTTAAAAAACTGGTAAGGTGCAAATTAAAAAATAAAATTTTATAAAATATTTTCTTCTTGGTTGGCCTGACTTTGAAAGATATTCGGCCCTGTTGTCGGCGTATTCTTATCCAGATCAAGTCACTTACTGCACACGGCCACTCTTTTTTATAATAGTTCCACGATTGTAACAATATTATGTATAAATATTCCCTTTTTGTTATGTAACATTTACAGAATGAGTCTGCTAGAAGGAAGGAGAAACTAGAGTATATTTTTTGAAATATTTTTAAGTGATGACTCTACACTTGCGTGATATTCCTCTGGTTACCTCCATGCCACCAATGAAATCTCTTCATAGGTAAATGCATTCTGACACTGTATCGTATAGTGAAGTTAAATCAAGAAGAAATATATAGTTTTACACTGTAGTCAAAACGTTTCATCTGAAGATTCGCAATGTGTAATTGAGATCCATCATTTTCCGATTTAGTATAATTCACAGTAAAACTCTTAAATTCCTCTTAGATCCATTTAGAGAAATTCCGTACAAAATAATTTAGCGTTGTAATGTCCGTCTAAGGTCCCCTTAGATCCTCTTAAGAACGCAATTATATAAGTCATTTCCCCAATAAACGCAGCCTCTTAAATTACTGTTAGGTCCACTCAGAGAAATCCCGCACCAAATATTTTAGTGTTTTAATGTCCGTTTAAGATCCCCTTAGATCCTCTTAAGACGGCAATTATATACTTAGTAACTTTTTCAGTAAACGCTCCCTCTTAAATACCCTTTGAATCCACGTAGAGAAATTCCGTATAAAATAATTTAGCGCTTTAATGTCCGTTTCAAATATCCTTAGATCCTCTTAAGACGGCAATTATATACTTCGTAACTTTTCCAGTAAACGTAGTCCTATTAAATTCCCATTAGATCCATTTAAAAGAATTTCTCGAAAAATAATTTCGAGATTTAAGGTCTACTCATGTTCCGCTTAGATCCTCTTAGAATTATGTCCCTATTAAATTCCTATTAGATCCCTTTAAATAAATGTTCAAAAAGTAATTTCTGATTATAATTTCCACTTAGGTTCCCCATAGAACCCATTACAAATATTTCGCGAAATTAAATGCGCAACCAGTATACCCTTAGGAACATATTACAACATATTACGTTCCACGATTCCTCTTTAAATCCACTTAAAACTCGAACTGCAATCTTAGAGGCTTCTAAAAAGATCCTAACGATTCCTAACGGGTATTTTTACCAGGGTATGTCAGTCGGTCTATCTGGTTGCTGAAGCCAACGTTTCCAAGCTCTCTGGGTTTGTTTTCCAGATGAATTTCTAGAGGGCATGTCTCTATTTTGTCAATCCAGTACCCCAAAGAATGGTGTTTTTCCCCTACCAGGCATCGAAAAATTCTAGACAGCTCTCGGTGAACCCGTTCTACGATGTTACTTTGTGGATGACGTACTGCTGTAAGCATTGAATGGATCCTCTCTTTTTCTAGAGTTGACGCCTATTCTTTGCAAGTAAAGTGGCTCCCTTAGCCACTTTTTTTTGGCCTACCATATTTCGAAAAGTATTCTGTCATTAAGCGATTAAACGTCGCGTGCGTCTTGTTTTTACGTACCGAGTATTGTTGCACAAATGTACTAAAAATGTAAATTGTTGACAAGATTTACATGAATACTCCCCGTATGACAGATAGTAGTTGTTCATAATAGAGCTTCGTTTGGATTGTCAGCAGCTAGCCAATTTTTTTCTTATAACTCGAGGAAATTTCGAATAGTAGACATATTCCATTACTATTTTATGGCATTTTTTGGCCTTATGTGTGTATACATTTCGTTTTAACGTTTCATCGATTTTTTTTCTCTTCTTTCATGTTTTTAATTTTCTTTGGAAGTTCTGAAGTGAATGTGGGGTCGAATGTTATTCTACTTAGGCCATCTGCCGCTACATTGTGATTACCTGATATATATTCTACTTGCAGTTTGTAATCTTGGATGGCTAAGGACTATCTGGATAACCTTGAACTCGAAAATCTACATGTAATTAAAAAAAGTGAGGGCTCTCTGATTGGTACGAACTATGATTTTAATACCTAGGATGTATGCTCTGAATTTTATTAGCGCCCACATCAGAACTAGGAGCTCAATGTTAAAGAAGCTCTTTCCTGCTTCCATGAGGGTACGACTCGCGCATGTAATTATGCGTTCGTTAAACTGTGGCCAATGCAAATACACTGTCATCCGCGAAGAGAAAATACGGACGCGGCAGATACAGAAATACCATTATCACCGCTTCACAGAACAGTCTTCTGACATTTTGAAAGACCGTGTATTGGCGTGAATCTGGATGCAAAGGGATTTTCCAAAAGCTGATCGTCATATCCGAAATGCTCCGATTGAAGTGACAAAACGGCGCCCAGTGGGCACACAAGTCCTAAAGTTGTCCTAAAGACTTCTTGTGGCGTACGTCTTAAGGACGTCCTGAGGACCTTTTGAAGACATGAAAAGATCCAAAGGATATCTTAAGGACGTAAAATGGCATGACATAGAGGTACATTCTAAGGACGTCTTTAGGATGTCCCGGTGCCCACGGGGCGTTTTTGTGCTTCATTTAGACAGTAGGGTTTTTCTGCGAAAGCTTCTATTTCCTCATTGTTAATTAGCATGGGTTGATATAGTGACCCTTAACATTTCCATGGGGGCTTCCATCTCTTTCGGTTGATGCAAAGACTTGGATAAATTACAAGACACGCTACTTCTCTCTAGTTTGTAAGAAGAGATTTCTAGTTTAATTTTTACTTTATTCTGTCCTTTGCAAAGTTTTGAAGTTAGGGTAATTAAATCAATTTTTCCCTTCAAATCTTTGAGGATATCAATGCCGAGGATAGAAAGTTTGCTTAGCTTTGGGACTAGTTAACAGATTTGATCTATGACTAAATTCTTAATCTGAAGATTTGCGAAAATTGTAATTTTTAATGTCGTAGATTTTTGGCCGGTAGCCACTATTCAACTTGTTTCGGTGATTGGTAACATAGGACATGTGAAAAATGTTTTTGTTTGATTTAAAAACGTCCTCCGAGATGCATGTTACTTCACTTGCCGTGTCTATGAGCACTTCCAGCTCCACGCCGGCGTTAAAGGAAGATATGGAGGAACATATTAGCTTCCCTTTGACATTATCGGAGTGTTCTTCACCCAGTAAATCTTTTCGTGGATTTTGAAACTCTATATTAAGACTACACCTCAGGTCAGTCTCGACCGATACGTTCATTAGCGACACAGTGGATATTCGTTTCTCGAATCGTTTCCGAGATCCAGGATGTCGAAATTCAAGGTATTGTTAAGCTCTTCTGATTTAAATTCATGTGGAATTAATTCGAAAAATTGAACGTATTTTCTTTCTTGATTTCTGTAGGAAAATTTCCTAGAGTGTGAATTTTGGCTTGTGCCCTTTTTCGGCGGTATGTCCCATCATTTATGGTACCGTTCGTTGCTAACCCAATCGAAGCCTTTTTTGCCCGAGACTCTCGATCTAGGGTACTCGCGTTTGGTTTCGCGTGGGACGTATCGCTCCTCGGTTCTACTAGGACTACGTTACCCCCAAAGGTCGGATTCTGGCTCCCTTAGCCTGTCGGGTCCGGCATACTCTGCCGACCGCTTTGCAGATAACCCATTGAGAGATGTCAGACAGCTGACAGACCTCTTGTCATAGACTGTGAGCACTGTCCGTCGTACTGGCGCATGGCCAATATGCTTTTACTCACCATCGTGATCTGGCGAGGAGCACCTTGCGCGTTTAAATTGCCCGAACATGTACAAGAAGGAAAGGACTTTGATTTCTTTAGAGATTCCAATACCCTTTCTGCTTCTTCAGCTCTGCACTGATAGCATCTATCGGCAGTGTGACTTGTACCTTTGCAATACTCGCATTTTGGTCTACTCTATCTTTCCTCTGAGTTTTTAGTTTTACCCCATTTGATTGGATTATTAGAGGACGAATTGCCTTGGTTCCTTTGAGGAGAATTTAGCGAGATATGACCTTCCTTTCCGCATGTGGGGCATAATTTCTCACGTGTACCTACCTCGAAAATGAAAGTTGTCCGATCGGGCTAAAAACTGGCCCAATTGTAGTCCTATTAGATAGTACTTCCCACACCATAAATTACTTAATTTTGACCATTATTTATCAAAGTGGAGGGGATACAATTTTTGTGTTTTTTAAGCAGAGCCTTATTTTCAAACATTTGTAACTTTCTCCTATTGCTTTAAACAAAATTTCACTACAAATGTCTGTGATCGATTTTTTCACAAAATTTTTGGTGGTCGTAACGATTTTTAAAAAAAGTCTAAATTTGACCCTAATTTTTGAAAATCAAAAATAAATTTGACTTTTTTTCCAATTTCGACACTTTTTTTCTTCAAAATAGTTTTGAAAGAAAGCTGAGATTTTTTCCTATAAGACCCCCAATTTTCAGAATGGTAAATTAATTCGTCTTTGAGTAATAGAGCGATACGCAAAGAAGAAGCCATGATATGGCGGGTGGCGCGCTATATTCCCTAGTGCGCTCACTGCGAGGATCTTTATGCAACGCTTTAGTGCCAGTTTTTTAAGTTAAGTAATATTTTATGCTGCTAAAATAACTGTTTTTTCAAAAAGTGAGGCATAAAGCAACTAATCTTAAACTCCGTGGTGTTGCCCACGACTTGCCTTTGAAATTCCCTGCACTACCAGAAGGAGCTCAAATTTGCAGTTCATGTAGATACCAACTCATCAACTCAG
>CAKNWU010254801.1:0-15328 GCA_932072015.1 Andricus quercustozae | reverse complement strand
AAATAAAAATCAATGTGTATCATATTCAAATAAAATTTAGGAATATTCATAAAAGGTATTAACGTTTTTCATTTTTCAAATTAATTTATACAAAGTACAGTTGTTATTTGAAATTCCACGACGGTTTTTTGTAACATTCTTGACCCTAGATCAGAATCAAGGAAAAATATTCTGAAAATATATTCACTAGTTATTAAAATACTACAAAGACTTAACTTTAACGCATTGTTTTGTCCTTTAAAAATCATGAGGTATTACTTTATAAAATAAATTTTGTCACATTTATTTTACAATTATTCACAATTAATTTTCTATTACAATTATTTCACAATAAAAATAAAAATGTAAATACTAAATTTTGTAATGTTGAGATAAATATTTTGAGACATTGAAGGTTTTATAAAGTTTTTATATATTAAGAAAGCATATGAGGTCAAGTTAATAATTTTTCGGCTTTTTCTCTTAAAATCCCCAAAGTTGTGATTATAGTCTAAAATAGCATGAAAAGAAAGGCAATTATCAGAGCTAAGCATATAGTGAAAATGTTGAATTATTGAATAAATTTAAAATAATAATTATTATTTATTATGATTTTAACTTTACAATATTTAAAATAGATTGAAAAATCAAACAAAAATAATGAAAAATGAAACTTTATTCCCTGTAGAATCAGATAGTCTAAAACATTCCATAAGAATTCCTGAAAGACATAATCATTAAATATTTCAAGACTTCATCACATGTATTTGAATCCGTTAGGTGTGATTTTTTCAAAACAAAAATCCATCCAAACCTCCTAATAACCAACGAAACGAAACCGAATCGTGAAGTCGGGGGAGCTCGGTCCGAGCCTCGGGTTCGTGCTCGTGCATTTTCGGCTTTACACGAGGCGAGAACTCAATGAATCTATGACTTTGGAAAAACCCAACAGGGAAGGATACAACAGTGCACGGAGCAACTGTGCACGAGCCCAGCTGTGCACGTCGATGGCCACAGGCACAACTGTGCAAGTTGTTAGGCATAGGAATAACTGTGCACCAGGCCATCTATGCACGTCTAAATTTAGACTTTTGGCCTGTAATGTACATGTCATGCCATCTTCATTGAGAGATCATAGCGATTCGAATTAAGTGATTATGGCGTATTATATTAATAATAACTGCTAGCGGTGAGCGACCTGCTAAACACCCTTACGTATCTAATGTGAACCCACTAAAAACTTATATATACTTACTGAAAAATATGTGTAAATGCATTTAAGCAGAGAGTCAATCCGTATATGGATTTGGAAAGATCTAACATTTCATAAATAATATGGTATTCCGCTAACGACTTTAAGTCTCTAATTTCAATCATAATTATGAGATCATGTATTTGGAACAAATCAAAAGATAGCTGTTCACAGAAACCATAAATATGCTAATATATAGGGAATCCGTAGGGTCATTTTCCAAGTTTAATGCATGTCAAGCAATCTTCAAGCAAGGTCATCGGAACGATTTGCAAGATCGTTGTTCATAGAATCCATCCATACGCTGACGTACGAGGAAACCGTATTGATATTCTCCAAGTTTACTATACGTCATGGAACATTCAGTGAAGATCATAGCGATTTGAGTTAAGTGATTACGGCGTTTTTATTTAATAATAACTGCCAGCGGTCAGCGACCTGCTAAACACCCTTACTTATCTAATGCGGACCTAATAAGAACCTATATATATTTACTGAAAAAATATGTGTAAAAGCATTCGAGCAGAGATTCAATCTGTATATGGATTTGAAAAAACCTAGCATTTCATTACTAATATTAGATTACTCTAACGACTCTAACTGTCTAATTTCAAGCGTAATTATAATATCACGTATGCGCTACGAAGCAAAAGATCGCTGTTAATAGAACCCATCAATATGCTGACGTACGGGGAAGCTATATTGATATTCTCCAAGTTCAACAGATGTCACGCAATCTTCAAGTAAGGTCATAGCGACTCGAACTAAGCGATTATAGCGTTTTTAAATTATAATAACAGCAGGCAGCGAGCAACCTGCTAAACACTCTTACTTATGTATTGCGGACCCACTAAGAACCTATGTATAAATACTGAAAAATATGTGCGGAAATATTAGAGCAGATCGTGAATCTGTCTATGGGCTTGGAAATACCTAACATTCCATTAATAATATGGTATTCCGATAGCGCCTGTAAGTCTTTAATTTCAATTGTATTTATAAGATAGCGTATTTGAAACAAATCACAAGATCGCTGTTCATAGAACCCATCAATATGATGTCGTACAGGGAATCCGTATTGATAATCTACAAGTTTAATACATGTCATACAAGCTTGAACGAAGATCATAGCGATTCGAATTGAGTGATTATGGCGTTTTATATTACACAATAAATGCTAGCGGTGAGCGACCTGCTAAACACCCTTAAATATCTAATGCGGAACCACTAAGAACCTATATATACTTTCTTAAAAATATGTGTAAATACATTTAAGCAGAGAGACAATCTGTCTAGGGATTTGGGAAGAGCTAACATTCCATAGGCAATATGGTATTCCGCTAACGACTTTGAGTCTTTAATTTCAACCATAATTATGAGACCAGGTACTTGGAACACATCAAAAGATTACTAAGCAAAGGAACCATCAATATCCTAATATATGGGGAATCCGTAGGTACATTTTCCAAGTTCAATAAATGTCAAGCAATCTTCAAGCAAGGTCATCGGGACTCGAATGAAGTGTTTATACCGGTTTTCATTTATAATAACTGCAGTCTGTGGGTGACCTGCTAAACACCCCTACGTATCTAATTTGGACCTAAGAAGAAACTATACATAAACTAACCAAAAAATAATGTGTAAAAACATATAAGCAAGCACTAAGTGAATCTACGACTTTACAAAAACCTGGTATCCTATTACTAATAGTATATACTGCTAACGACTTTGAATTTCTAATTTCAAACTTAATTATATTATCTCATATCCGGAACGATTCACAAGATCGCTGTTCATAGAATCCACCAATACGCTGACGTGAGAGGAAACCGTGTTGATATTCTCCAAGTTTAATACACGTCATGGAACATTAAATGAAGATCATAGCGATTTGAATTAAGTAATTATGCCGTTTTTATTTAATAATAACTGCCAGCGGTCAGCGACCTGCTAAACACCCTTACGTATCTGATGCGGACCTAATCAGAAACTATATATACTTACTGAAAAAATATGTGTAAAAGCATTCGAGCAGAGATTCAATCTGTATATGGATTTGAAAAAACCTAGCATTTCATTACTAATATTAGATTACTCTAACGACTCTAACTGTCTAATTTCAAGCGTAATTATAATATCACGTATGCGGAACGAATCAAAAGATTGCTGTTAATAGAACCCATCAATATGCTGCCGTACAGGGAAGCTATATTAATATTCTCCAAGTTCAACAGATGTCATGCAATCTTCAAGTAAGGTTGCAGCGACTCGAACTAAACGATTATAGCGTTTTTCAAATTATAATAAGTGCAGGCGACGAGTGTCCTGCTAAACACCCTTACGTATGTAATGCGGACCCACTAGGAACCTATATACACACACAGAAAAATATATGTAAAAAGATTTAAGCAGAGAGTCAATCTGCATATGCTTTTAGAAAGACCTAATATTCCATAAGTAATATTATATTCCGCTAACGACTTTAAGTCTCTAATTGCATGCGTAATTATAAGATCATGTATTTGGAACAAATCAAAAGACCGCTGTTCATAGAACCCATCAAGATACTGACGTACAGGAAATTCATATTGATATTCTCCAAGTTTAATACATGGCATGCAATCTTCACTGAGAAATCATAGCGATTCGAATTAAGTGATTATGGCGTTTTTAATTATTAATAACTGCTTGCGCTGAGCGACCTTCTAAACATCTTTACGTAACGAATTTGCACATAAGCAAGCAATCTATAATCTATGACTTTGCCAAAACCCCACAGGAGAGGATAAAACTGTGCGAGGAGCAGCTGTGCACGAGCCCATCTGTTCACGTCGATGGTCACAGGCATAACTGTGCATCAGGCCATCTGTGCACGTCCAAATTTTTACGTGCACAGATAGGATACTCCCAATTGTGCACACCCCAATTTTCGAGGAGTACAACTGTGCACCTTGTTGGCGACTGGCAAAACTGTACACGTGCACAAATAATACACAACTCACGTTTTCATGCAAAGATAGGACACGCCCAACTGTGCACATGCTAAAATTGATTAAGATTTAATTAATTAATTAATTATTATTATTATATTAATAATTATTAATTAATTTAATTAATAAATAATTTAATTGGAGTGTCTATTCTGTTCACGTGGACTTGTAAGTTGACAACCTGATCGTTAGGGGTTTGCAAAAAGCCCAAAGCCCGATGTTCGACTATAAGTCTTTAATTTCAAACGTAATAATATTATCACATATCCGGAACAAATCAAAAGATCGAGTGTTCATAGAAACCATCAATATACTGATATACAGTAAATCCGTATTGATATTCTCCATGTTTAATGCATGTCATGCAATCTTCATTGAGAGATCATAGCGATTCGAATTAAGTGATTATTGCGATTTTAATTGATAATAACTGCCAAAGGTAAGCGACCGGCTAAACACTCTTGTGTATCCTATTCACACCTCATAATATCTTATATATAGACTTACTGAAAAGTATGTTCAAAAACATGTCATGTAATCTTTCGAAAAGATGAAGTTTAATGACTATAGTAAATTCGATTATCATTAGCTGTATCAGAGAGTGTTATATTTTCTTGTATATCTTACGGTTTTTAAGTTGTGCAATGAAATCGAAAATAACTGCATTTTACAGAGATAGCTTTAACTCCTTATAGTGAATTCTGACAGAAAAAAAATGTACATAATACACACCCATATATGCGCTACATATCGCCAAAGTTTTGTAATTTTCGGTATTTGCTGGTTAAGGATCATCCCTCGACATTAAAATTTAATTTTCCTGTTAGTCATTATTAACAACTATAAAATGTCTTATAATGTTTATTGCACATAGCATAGGAAAAACTTCGTTCCGTTTCATTGTCCAGAGTTGCAAGTATAACAAATATTAAATAAATACAACTTTAGAAGATTAAAAACGGTTTGTAGAGTTAGGAAAATTACTTATTAAAAAATTCATATAATCAAGTGAGTACTGGTATAAGAATATGGATTCCAATACTAATTTCGCGCATTTAGTTCACGAAAGTATTCGTATTGAGTAATAGGGATGAGTATGAGTGATGAGTACTGATGATCAGTATTGGAAGAAGTATTAGTGATGATTACAAGAGGCGAGTACTAATGGTGAGCATTATTCGTGAGCATTGGATATGAGCATTAGTGATTTGATAAAAGAAGCGAAAGGTGCGAAATTCGGTCGGATGCCAGAGATTGACCTTCGGCCCAAAGTCGGCCCTACTTTGGTAACCGATCTACGGTATCCAGAGTTGGACCGATTAAGGTGTTTTCAAGCTGCCATGATCTCACCGACGTTGGCAATCGACGTCGGCGGTGGGCGAAAAGCCGACTGTCGGCCCAACTCTTGCCCAACTTTGGGCCGACGATCGGATAAACTGTGGCAGATTGGTCGGTACGATCGCAAGAATGCGAGGCGATAGATTCAGGTATAGATGTAGGTTCGAAACCCCGTATCGATAGAAATTTTATTTGTAATATAATTTTTAAAATTGTAATATATGTATTTATTCTAAGCAGGACCATTAATATTTATAGTCAAAATACTCGCAATGAATTATTATTAATTTTTTGAATACCTTGAACCTACAAAAATCAAAGTCGGCCCCACATTTTTGTCCAAGGTTGGGCCGACTTTGAGAAGTCAAAGTCAAACGGTTGACCGTTATCATTTAGCTAGTTGGCCCGACCAGTGGCGTACAGAGTTGGACCGACCGTCCGACGGCTGGCCCGACCGTGGACCGATGGTCAATTCGCACCTGGGTAGTATTAGAAAAATATATTTGAATGGACGATAACAGTATTTTAAATTGCTTTACATTCCAAAAACAATTTATCAGTGACGGAAGCCATAATGCTATTGAGCTGAATGACAGGTTTTACCAGATAAGTAATGTGTATTTGCTTGCTCTTTGAGTTAATGTATCTTTTTGGTCATTGTCCAATTTAAAAAGAATAAAGCTTAGCGTATACCAATGTGTATAATGCTATGTTTATAAGCTAGATATTACTATCAACTTACCTTATTTTTTATAACTGTGCAAAAATAAAGCTCTGTCGATTGCGTAATAAGTAAAATTTCTAAGTACTTAATATACTGTGTGTTTTAATTAGGATTCGTCCATCGCTATCAGCTTCTCGGAATGTTTCATGGCATCTAATGAACATGTAGAATTAGAGGACTAAAGTCGTTAAAGGAATATAATATCAGTAGCAGGATGCTAGTTCTGTGGCTCTATGTGGCTTAAATGTTTTTGAAAATATTTTACAGTAATTTCATATACCGTAAGGTCAACTTCATAGTAGTCATACAGAAGCGTAAGTGCGAGTGAGATACTAGTGTATGGCGCATAAGAGCATCTCTTTCGCACTTATGAATATGACTACTATGAATTTGGCCTTTCTGCATATGTTCTTATGGTTTGCGTTTTTGATACGTAAGTGTGTTTAGCAGGTCGCTTACCACTGGAACATATTTCAAATATAAACGCATTAATCACTTAATGCGAATCGCTATCATCTTCTTTCGAGATTGCATTGGTATGTATTAAACTTGAAAAATATAATTGCGGATTCTCCTTAAGTCAGCTTATTGATGCGTTCTATGACAAGCGATCTTTTGACTCATCGGCTGCCTGTTTAAATGTTTTCACACATGTATTTCAGTAAGTATATGTGGGTTCTTATTAAGTCCGAAGTTAGCATGTAAGTAAGAAGTTAGCATTAAGTCCGTTATTAGCAAGTAAATAGTTATCATCTTCTTGGAAGGTTGTATGATGGTTTCTATGAACAGAAATCTTTTTATTGGTTTTAGATAGACTCTGTCGTTAGCAGAATATACTATTAGTAATAGGATGGTAGGTTTTTCCAAAGTCAGAGAGTCATTGGCATCCAGCTAAAATGTTTTTACACATACTTTTTATTAAGTATATATACGTTCCATAGGTGCGAATTAGATACGTAAGGGTGTTTAGCAGGTCGCCCGTCGCTGGCCGTTATTATTCGATTAAGACGCAACAATCACTGAATGCAAATAGTTATCATATTCTTGGAAGATTGCATGATATACAGTGACCAGGGCGAATGACAATACAGATTCCCATATATCAGCATATTCACTATTTCTGTGAACAGCGGTCTGTGGATTTTTTCGTGGATACCTCATTCCCAGTGCGGATCCCAATTACGTTTGGAATTAGAAGACTACAGTCCTGAGCAGAATATGAAATCAGTGGCGGGCTGTTAGTTTTTTCAACGCCATAAACTCATTAGCTGTCTGCTTAAATGTTTTTACACATATTTTACAGTAAGTATATACAGGTTCTTATTTGGTCCGAATTAGATAGGGTAACTGAAGGAGAGATGGCCCACTTTTTACATACGTTTCAATTTTAACTCTTTCAATTAGAATTCTGCGTTGTTCTCATTCAAAGAACATGATTCGAAATCGTGCGTCAACTTTGAAAAAGAAAAAAAAATTGGAGGTGAGATGGGACACTGGAGGAGAGATGGGCCAGGTTGAATAATTATAAAAACCGTTGCTAATAATTAAGGTGTTACATAAAAATGCTTCATTATCCTATTTTAAAGGCATATAATGGAATTAAAAAATGTTTATAGAAATGAAAATGATTTTTAGTTTAAAAAAACTTAGCGCCTAGTAGGTCGTGTCGAATTTTTTGGTTTTCGTGACTGAGTTAGTCTCAACAATTCTCCCTTCTTGCCTATTTTTGCTTGGGGCTGCTTACCATTTTGTTGCGAAGTGAAAAGTTGTGCTTCTCCACTAGCACAATGTTTTGTCTTATTTAGTTCTGAAAGGCGTGCAATTGGATTCATGTTTTTCAGGATTGATGTTGGAGATTCGGCTCTCAAGTCAGGCGACATGTTTCTTGATTTCTCCCGAGATGGATTTCGATAACTATCGATACCCTCGTGAAAAGAAATACCTATTTAATACCACTTTAAGACCAGTTTCAAACCACGTTTGGTATTTTTCTGGTATGTACCCTTCAACCTATACCTGCATCATTTTTATGGCATTGAAATAGAAACCACTCTCCCCCCCTCTCCCCCTCTCGCGCGCTCTCTCTCTCTCTCTCTCTCTCTCTCTGAAATAAGGATAGCTGGCTGGAACCAGAAAAGGTCAGTCTAAGACCACTTTAAGACAGGCCTATACCTGAATATACTGTAGTCTTAAGTTGGTCTTTCTTTTCACGAGGGTAGTAATCGATTTTTGACCCAGCCATAAAAATTAACACAGTCAAAATTTAAAAAAATAGTGGTCCATCTCTCCTCCAAAAAACTGGTCCATCTCTCCTCTAATCGCCAAAAAAAGTAATGTAAATGATAAAAACATTGTACATCAAAATATGCAGGTTTACATGAAATAACCTTACTAAATACAAGCCAATGCTTCGATACACGCCAGTGATTCTCAAAGAAATAACGTTTTTTTTTATAAGCAACTATTGATGAGAAAAGACACTCGAAAAATTTCCACCGCTTTTTTCATGACGCGCAGAATGTGTCTGATGTAACTCTGCACAAAATCACAACAACAAGACGAGCTCTCGGATTTTTTGTGTTAGTGTGAAGAACTATTAGCACAGTGAAAACTAGCTCGGTCGGGAAAGTGGTCTTGAAATGGTAACGAGTGGTCCATCTCTCCTCCTGTCCCATCTCTTCTCCACTTAACCTACGTAAGGGTGTTTAGCAGGTCGCTCACCACTGGAAGTTATTTTAATTATAAACGACATAATCATCTAATATGAATCGCTATCACCTTCTTTGAAGATTGCATGACATGTATCGAACTTGGAGAATAACAAAACGCATTTCCCATACGTCAGCATATTAATGTTTGCTGTGAACCGCGATCTGTCGATTTGCTCCGGATATGTGATAACATAATTACGTTGGAAATTAGATTTTTAAAGTCGTTTACAGAACATACTATTAGTAATAAGATGTTAGATTTTTTAAAGCCAAAGACTCATTGGCTACTGTTTAAATGTTTCCACACATATTTTTCAGTAAGTATGTATAGGTTCTTATTAGGTCCGAATTAGATACGCAAGGATGTTTAGCAGGTCGCCCGTCTCCAGCAGTCACTAATGATTAAAAATGCTATAATTACTTAACGCGAATCGCTATCATCTTATTTGAAGACTGTATGAAATGTATTGAACGTGGAGAATATGTATAAGGATCCCCATTACGTCAGCATACTGATGGTTTCTATGAACAGCAATCTTTTTATTTGTTGTAGATAGACTTTGTCGTTAGCAGAATATACTATTAGTAATAGGATGGTACGTTTTTCCAAAGTCAGAGACTCATTGACATCCAGCTAAAATGTTTTTACACATATTTTTTAATAAGTATACATAAGTTCTTATTAGGTGCGAATTAGATACGTAAGTGTGTTTAGCGTGTTGACATGCAGAGATGCACATATGGTATCCCACGGACGGTTCACGTGCACAGATGGGACCCTACCAACTGAGCACGTATAAATGTCGACGTGCACCGATGGTACCCTACAAACGGTTCACGTGCACAGTGGGTACATTCCGAACTGTACACGTCTAAATGTCGACGTGCACAGATGGTAACTTACGAATGGTTCACGTGCACATATGGTAGTCTCCCAAATGTGCACGTCGAAATTGAGTAGACAGTTGATCCGTGCACAGTTTTCCATCATCCAACCCAACATCCTAACATTATATCCCGCTAAAGATTATACGTCTCTAATTCCAAACGTAATGATATCACATATCCGGAACAAATCATAAAATCGCTATTATTATAACTTACCATAAAATATACTGCCGTACAGGGAATCCGTATTGATATTCTACAAGTTCAATATGTGTCATACAATCTTGAATGAAGATCATAGCGATTCGAATTAAGTGATTATGGCTTTCTCAATTAATAATAACTGCCAGCGGTGAGCGACCTGACAAACACCATTACGTATCTAATGCGGGCCCTCTAAGAACCTATATATACTTACTGAAAAATATATGTAAATATATTTGAACGGACAGTCAATCTGTCTATGGATTTGGAAAGTACTAATATTCCATTAGTAATATTACATTGCGCTAACGACTTTAAATCTGTAATTTCAAGCGCAATGATAATATCACTTATGAGGAACAAATCAAAAGATCGTTATTAATAGAAAGCATCAATATGTTGACGTACGGGAAAACTGTATTGATATACTCCAAGTTCAATAGATGTCATGCAATATTCATGTAAGATCATAGCGACTCGAATTAAGTGATTATATCGTTTTTAAATTATAATAACTGCAGGCGGCGAGCGACCTGCTAAACACTCTTACGTATGTAATGCGGACCCACTAAGAACCTATGTATACTTACTGAAAAATTTGTGTAGAAACATTTTAGCATAGAGTCAATCTGTTTATGGATTTGGATATACCTAACATTCCATAAATAAAATTGTATTCCGTTAACGACAATAAGTGATCATGTAAGTGATTACAATAGTGTAAGTAATTAGCTGATAAAATAATTACGTTTGAAATTAGATTTTTAAACTCGTTTACAGAACTTACTATTAGTAATATGATGTTAGATTTTTCAAAGCCAAAGACTCATTCGCTTACATATATATTTTAGTAAGTATGAATAGGTTCTTATTAGGTCCGAATTAGATAGGCAAGGGTGTTTAGCAGCTCGCCCGTCTCCGGCAGGTATTATTAATTAAAAATGATATAATTACTTAACGCGAATCGCTCTCATCTTCTCTGAAGACTGTATGAAATGTATTGAACTTGGAGAATATGTATACGGATTCCCATTACATCAGCATACTGATGGTTTCTATGAACAGCAATCTTTTTATTTTTTTTAGATAGACTTTGTTCTTAGCAGCATATACTCTTAGTAATAGGATGGTATGTTTTTCCAAACTCAGAGACTCATTGGCATCCAGCTAAAATGTTTTTGCATATACTTTTTAGTAAGTATATATACGTTCTTACTAGGTGCGAATTAGATAAGTAAGGGCGTTTAGCGGGTCGCCCGTCGCTGGCCGTTATTATTCGCTTAAGACGCAACAATCACTGAATGCAAATAGTTATCATATTCTTGGAAGATTGCATGACATACAGTGAACTATGAGAATGACAATACGGATTCCCCATATATCAACATATTCACGGTTTCTTTGAACAGCGGTCTTTCGATTTTCTCGCGGATACCTAATATCCTAATTACGATTACAATTAGAATACTTAAGGCTTGAGCAGAATATGAAATCTGGCTGTTAGTTTTTTCAAAGCCATAGGCTCATTAGCAGCCTGCCTAAATATTTTACATACATTTTACAGTAAGTATATATAGGTTCTTATTAGGTCCGAATTAGGTACTTGAGGATGTTTACCAGGTCGCTTACCGCTGGCAGTTATTTTAAATAAAAACGCATTAATCACGGTTTGCGAATCGCTATCATCCGTAAAAGGAATTTCGTAAATTCCTTGTATTACTAGAATTCGGTGAATTCCTCGGATTCTGCGCATTTATTGATTTCTGCGAATTTCTTTAAATGCGGTGGATAATTTTGAATTCCGCGAGTTCCTTGAATTTCGTGAATTCCTTGAAGTTCGTGAATTACGTGAATTCCGCGTATTTCGTGAAGTCCTTGTATTGCTTGAATTCCGCCAATTTCTTGTATTCCATGAATTGGCTCATTCCCGTGAATTCCTTGAATTCCGTGAATACCGTAAATCCCTTGGATTTCCTAAATTTCTCGTATTTCGAGTCCCCGGTTGTTTTCCAGAACACAAAACAGGTCGTGTTCTCGAAATCTTTGAGTACCCGAAACCAGAGAAAGTTGGGCCCGACTCGTCCCGAGCTTTTGAGCTTTTTTCTCATCCCTACTAATGGTATTAATTGAGATGTGCATAGTTGGGAGTGTCCCATATGTGCACATGCACAGTTGGGAGTGTCCCATCTGTGCACATGCACAGTTGGGAGTGTCCCATGTGTGCACGTGCACGTTTGTACTACCGGCCCTCGACGTGCACAGTTGCTCCGTGCATAATTATACCCCCCGTATATTGAGTCGTGCACAGTTGGGAGTCTCCCTTCTGTGCACATGAACCGATTTCAATGTACCATCTGTGCACTTCGACATTTAGACATGCACATATGGTAACCTACGAACGTTTCACGTGCACATATGGGAGTCTCCTAACTGTGCACGTCGAAAGTGGGCCCGGTGCACAATTGTGCCTGTGGCCAACAAAGTGCACAGTTATACCTATGGCCGCTGAGGTGCACAGATGGCCTCATACAGTATACACAGTTGATCCGTGCACAGTTGTCCGTCACCCAAACCAACATCCTATTACTAATATCATATTCCGCTAACGATTATAAGTCTCTAATGTTAAACGTAATAATATTATCTTGACTGAAGGTCATAGCGAATCGAATTAAGTGATTATGGCGTTTTCAATTAAGAATAACTGCCTGCGGTGAGTGACCTGCTAAACACCCTCAAGTATCTAATGGGGACCCTCTAAGAACGCTAAGAACCGATACCTAATATTCCATTAGTAATATTATATTCCGCTAACGACTTTAGGTACTTATGCGAAACAAATAAAATGATCGCTATTAATATAACCCATCAATATGTTCACGTAAGGCGGCGAGCGACCTGCTAAACACCCTTACGTACGTAATGCGGACCCACGAAGAACCTATATATACTTACTGAAAAATCAGTTTAAAAACATTTAAGCAGAGAGTCAATCTGTTTATAGATTTGGACATAACTAACATTCGAGAAATATTATTGTATTCTGCTAACGATTTTAAGTGATAATGTGAGTGATAATACAATTACCTGATAATATAATTACGTTTGAAATTAGATATTTAATGTCTCTAGCAGAATATACTATTAGTAATAATATGTTAGATTGTTCAAAGCCATAGGCTCATTAGCAGCCTGCTTAAATGTGTTTACATACATTTTTCAGTAAGTATATATAGGTTCTTAATAGATCCGAATTAGATACGTAAGGGTGTTTACACAGAAAAAACTAGGGTTTCCATTATAACCCATTTTTGGTTCCAAAGGAGCTGCAACAAAAATGAAACCCACTTGCTGAAAAGGAACCCACAACGATAAATGAGCTCTAAATGATACCTCAGTTGGGCTTCCAAAGGATCCCAATTGTAATTGAGCCTATTTCTAAAGAACCTATTTTTCACTTTGCTCACTTCGACATTTTGTATGATTAATAACACAATTTTTACCTTAAAGCATACATGTAAACGAACTCTGATGGACATAACTTAATGAGAATGATGAAAGTTCAAAATATTATTGCAATTAAAATAGATATAATGACTTAATAAATATCATTGGCAGGTTATGTAACAAACTTGTAAAACATAAAGGCTTATTCATATGCAAGAAACTTTTCGCAGGAGCAACCTCATTGGATGCTGATCGCGCGCTTATTTAGAATGATCAAATATGCAAATAAATTTTGTACAATATAATTATTATAACATTATTATAATTATTGTTTAATAATTATAAATTTCGAAAAAAGATTTCGAATTGTTTAGAATTTATATTTGTGAAGAAAAATCTTCCTTCTTTTAAATTTAAAATCAATAATTCATTTGTAAACATTAAAATCAAATAATTAATTTACCTTTCACCCTAAAAGTCTATTTTATGATCTGAAAATTAATTTCATTAATTCTAAAATGATGATTTATTATAAAAATTCATTTATACATTTGATAATTACAAAAAAGCATATACAGCGAAAAAACACTCTTCATGTTAAAACTGTTTAAAAAAAAAACAATTATTTTACTAGCTTATATAAGTTTCAACGCAGTATAAACTTCAATTAACTCAACATAAACATGAAATCAAAATAAAGTAGCATTTAACACGTGAAATATTCATCATCTAGAAAACCACAACCTGAAACTTAGGTTAGAATTCACATTACAATTCTGATCATCTATAACTCATTTTTTTTTCATATTTTGAATCTAATTTTTTGCTAAATTTATTAACTAAACTTCAATAGAGCTTAGAATATGTTGAAACTTACGTAACACTTAGTTTTCGATTGATCTTTTTTTTTTTTGAATCCATTAATTGTTTTAACCTAAGAAAAACAATAGTAAAGTTCATTTTAGAAACAAATTAAAATGCACTTAAAAATTCTAACCAATTTCACAAATTCGCGATAATAGCACTCCCAGTGTCAGATCCCAATAAATTCTGGACGTGAGGGGAAAATATGCGAGCCAATAATCTCACTGCGTTAGAGCAGACGGACTCAGCTACTGGCTGAGCTTGTTTTAATAGTGCTTGGTGAAGAATATGCTTGTGAAAGATTTTTAATATTAAATTTCAAAGGTTTATTAATTGCACCTGTTATATTTGTTTTTTGAAATTATGCGAATAATTTTAAAATTTTTTTATAAGTTTTAACACTAGGTTAACAATGGTTTAGCTAAGTGATGAATTTTCACTTACAATCAATAGAATCGCACTACATTTCCAATTATCAATTGACAATTGGTTTTAAATCATGGTTATTTAAAGGTGGTTTAGACCTCAAACCAATTGTTTATTAACAATTAGAAAATCAGTGAACCTTAACAAGTAAGAAGAAATATGAATTATTTTGAAAATAATAGTAGTCATTAATAAATAATTTTTTGCCCTTTTACCTCATTTTTGCAACTTACCTTTTATCCATAACATATTTCAACTCACATAAACACTTTGCTTTTTCAGAAAATTGTACGCACAATAAATATTAATATCGTTTGTGTTTGCATTACCGACATATTCTGTAAATCGCTAACTTACCAACACGACTTTGCAAGCGGTTGGTTTGTGAATGCGCCTTCATGTTGTTCTTTTCAAGTGCGTTCTAAACGAACCCTTTTGGGTCTCTACAGGTATCTATTGGAGCTCAAGTTCTAAAGCAGTGGTCGGCAAACTTTTTGCTCACTTT
>CAKNWU010254782.1:0-10834 GCA_932072015.1 Andricus quercustozae | reverse complement strand
CCCTAACTTTTGGAGTAAATTTTTTATTTGATGTTATGTAGCTAATCACGCACTGAATATTAGATGCATGCCGTCTCGCCATTTCAATTTTAAACTGAAGCTGTGCAATACGCTCGCGAGTCTTACTCAGGCTTACTGAAGCATCGTTACTTCTATTGTCGCTAAGCAGAGAGACCGCCTTCTGGTAAACTACACAGTTCAGATTCCAGAGATTAACATCTTCGGGGAGCAAATCGGGGAGAGCATTATTAGCTTCAGATAATTTATCCATCTTGAGAAAGACTTTTTGGTGGATAGATCTCCTACTTCTCGTGTTGGCATTATCGGCTATCTGCAAAGGTAGTCTTGCGGGAACGGGTAGTATGTTCGCCAGAGGATGTTGCTCTTCTTCTTGCCGAAAAAGAGCTTCATATCCGGTTTTGTGCAAAAAGGATACCTGATCTCTTAAATACTGAGGCGTTTTATGAGCATATTCCGGGTGCATATTGACCCAACGCTCATGTAACCTCTGCATGAATTCTCTTCGCGGCGGTGAGCTTATTTTCCAACAGGTAAGGATGTCCCTCCTGAGTTGGTCCGACGACTTAAATCGATGTTCTCGAGTTTGTCCGGGGTTATGGCCTGGTCGTCGCCTCGGTTCGGTTCTATTTCTACTCCCAACTGAACCATGGCGTCCATCCGAGAGAGGCCTATTGTGGGTGGCACTGCGCTATACTGGTGACGTAACCGCATAATTCGTTGCATTGGGGAGTTAGCCCAACGCAACGTTGCTGACTGCTAGAGCCGGAGCTCTCGGGCGATGGGGTAATTATTATGGGAAGTTGTAGGCTCCGGAAGCTACGATCATGGTTCCTTAAAGCAACCAATCCCGACGCAACTGGAACGTTTACGTCATCCACTTCTGCTCCTTCTGTCCTAGAAGGTAAGCAAGAGCGGGAAATTTACGCGAGAGAACATCGTTCAACACTGTTCCTTGGAGTCAGGTCTCTAGTCGCGGATGGCCTTACGCGGCAGACGGGACAATTGGAGATGAAGGTTTCACCTCTGGATACTTTTTTAGAGCTACAAATCTTTGTAGAATGCCATGAGGAACAGTGTTGACGGACCATATGAAGTGATCCCTGAAGAACAGCCTTTTGCATCCGGTTTGCGATGGAATGAGCCTGACGCTGGCAAGCCAGAATCTTGTTGGCAGCACTACTTTCACGCTTCCTCAGGAGCTTCGTATAAGCCACCCCACTGCCTATAAGCCACGCCAAACCCACGCAACGCCGCTTAAGCCTCATCGGTGGAACTACACACATGGCTCCGATAAAACGAGTGGCCCAGCTGTCCAAGTCAGTCCTGAGATCGATATTGTTTCACCCAAATTTAAATATGAGAGCTAAAATAACCCCGAAAAAATTTCGGAAAATATTAATAAATATAAAAGCACCGTTTGTGGCAAGGCACAGAGTTAGGAGAAGAAAACAGTTTATCATTGAAAGTAACAAATAGCGACCGATGCATGTAGGCTTCACCGTAGAAGTTTGATTTCTAATTTCTATTATTCTCTGTCGGTAAAGAATAAGTAATGAAAAAAAACTTTTTGCACAGTTCTAAATATTTCGGATCAGCGACTCCTTTCTTCGTTCCTTGTATTTAGCGTGCCAAATTTAGGGCAGGACATCTCATTTCGTGTGGACGTAAAATGAGAAAAAAAGTACCGATATAGCTTCCAGATGTATTTTCTTCGAAAAATTTTTTTTCTCAAAATTTCCACTAAAACAGAGCGGAGACATGTATTTTGTTGCCTCCTCTTTCATTTTTCAAACTCTCAGAGCAATATCTTATTTCGTTTGGACGTAAGTTGGGAAAGAAAACTTGAAGACTAGCTTGGTCTTAATATCTAAGATATTAACGATTAATATCACACATTTTATACTTCCAATATAAACAAATATTGCCCTTTAATATCTTGTATATTGAAAAGAAGATATTACATATTATGCCTTAATATCTATACAGGGTGATCCTGAACACATCATATTCCTTGCACATACACATTCCTTCTACATAACTGAACAAAAAACTACTGTGACAAAATGTTGTACGATCAATAGTTTTTATACTATTGAGAGTTTTAAAGCACCAATGGAAACTCGGTATTCCCGCGCGTTCATCAGCATCTCGCGCGAACTCTGGAACGTGATGCACTTCAGGTCAGTAATTTTAATATGTATTTATCACGAAGGAATAATAAGGAGACCGATCTCCATACATGCGATTTGGTGGGAGCAACCGCACCGTAAGTGCCAGGCCTGTAAGTAGTAATCCCTCTTCACTTAGTGCGAAAGTCCCAAGTGTCCTCTTCTCACGCACGGAAAAGTGAGAGTGGTGCACCTTTTTAAAATAAACTATATTTATCAGGTTATGCGAGTTTGTTTTCTTTTGCTACCAGGAAAAGTTTTTCGAGCTGTCAAGTAAAATGAGTGTGTGTGATTTATAATATAATTAATACTTTTAGTTAATTGAATGACATAAGATTGCGGTTATCAAAGGTGTGAATTAGGAAAGTGGTAAGTATAGAATTTAATGAAATTGTATGAATATGAAATCTTGCAATTGGAATTGCAATCTATACTTACCACTTTCATAACGAACTTCTTTGATTACCGCAATCTTATAAAACACACTTGAATTAATTATGTATTCACTTAACCAAAAGTATTAATTATTATAGTTTACACATTTTACACACTCATTTTACTTGACAGCTCGAAAAACTTTCGCTGGTAGCAAAAGAAAACAAACTCGCATAACCTGGTTAACATACTTCATTTTCAAAAGCTGTCTCACTCGCATTTTTATTGTGCGTGAGAAGAGGACACGTGGCGCTTGCATACTAAGTGAAGAGTGATTACTACTTACACGCCTGGCACTGACGGTAGCGTTGCTCCATGGTAGTTCAGTCTCCTTATTATTCCTTCGTGGTATTTACCAGAGACAAACAATTTCGAAGCAACGTGAAGTTCTCAAAACATATCACCCTCACTTATTCAGTGATTCCACCGATTCAAATTCTAGAGTTCACGCAAGATGGTTATGTACGCGCGGAAATAACGAGCTCCCATTGGTTCTTTACAACTCTCAATAGTTTAAAAACTGTTGATCGTACAACATTTTTTCATGAGTTTTTCGTTCAGTTTTATACAAGGAATGTGTACATACAAGGAATGTGATGAGTTCAGGAATAGCCCTACAATATGGTCAAATATCAAAGCTTTTAATATCTATTTTCCTTTGTTTGCGATCAGTAGAATAATTTAAAATTTAATTTAATTGACGGGAGTTACAAAAGAGTAGACATGGTAACCCTCGAAAAGTCATAGAATTTTAAAACCAGGCCTTTAGTAAACCTAAAGTTTTAATTAAATGTATGCTGTTTTTAGATCTCTACTGATCAATCGTTGTTTGTGATAATATAAAAATCGATTTTTTTCAAAAAGGACCCGGTGTATTATTTTATTTTTTCTCTGTGGAAATGGTCACCATGGGACAAAACAAAAGCACAAGTACCATGGCTCAAGCCTTGAATAGGTTTTTGCCCATAGTTCGCCCATAGTATGGCTGAAGTATGGCTTGTGTCCGAATCCCATGGTTCCACCATGGATAATTACGAAATGCATTGACAACAATTTTAAGCCAATTTTATCACGGATTGTATCAATAAATGCAAATTTTCATCAGCCCAATGTCAGGCAAGTAAGGTTAGGAGTAACTTATAAATGCGCATTACAGTAACATAGCACTCACATATGCACAGTAGGGTTCTATGAAACCTTGCGGATGCTCAGTACTCTTACAATGCATTTATGACTGAGCAGTAAGGTTAGGGGGTACTTATAGATGCGCATTCATGGAATTCATGGATTTCGCTGAATTATCGGAATTCGCAGCCTTCATAGGATTCGCGGAATTCACGGAATTCATAGAATTCACGGAATTCGCGAAATCAATGGAATTCATAGAATTCACGGAATTCATAAAATTCACGGAATTCATAGAATTCACGGAATTCACGAAATCAATTGAATTCATGAAATTATTGGAATTCACGGAATTCATGAAATTCGAAGAATTTACGGAATTCATGGAATTCGAATCCATGAATTTTCATAAATGCGCATCTAAAATTACCCCCTAACATTATTGCGCAGCCATAAATGCCTTGCAACAGTACTGCACACCCGTAAATGTCATAGAACTCTACTGCGTAGATGACAGTGCTATGAAACTGTACTGCGCATCTATAAGTACCCCTGACCTTAGAGCGCAGCCATAACTGCCGTGTAACAGTACTGCACATCCGTAAGTTTCATAGAACTCTACGGCGCACATGTAAGTGATACGTAAGTCTACTGCGCTTCTAATAGTAACCCCTTACATAACTGGACAGCCATAAGTGCCATGTAGTATACTGCACATATGTAAGTGCCATTTAACTGCACTACACACCTGAAAATGCCGCGTAACTTTAATGCGCAGAATAATGCGAAGTCTCAATTTTCTGCGCATCCTTAGTTTCTATCCAAAACTTTTGCGCAATCTCAAGTTAACTTAATAATTTCAATACCTAAAAAACAAAACTCTCTCTCTCAAATCGCCTCTGTGAATTTCTCAAATATAATTCCAGGAACCTTTTAGGTTGGATCCGATAGTAAAGGGTTCCTGAAGGGTCCGGACCCGACGCCATACGAATTTAAAGGGTCCGGGGTTGGACCCGGACCCTTCGGACCGGTTCGGATCTGGACCTGAATTCTTAAGAAATTAAGGGCGCACTCGAATTGCGCCAGAGGTCAACCACCCTGCCAAACTGAAACCTGAACTGCGCCAGGGGCAAAAGGTGTAAAAGTAGGTAGTTTTCAGCTAGAACGAATTGCGCCAGACGTATTATCAGGTGCTCCTCCCAAAGGGCTGTTCACTCTCGAGTTGAGACTCGAGTGATCGGATACTCCATGCAACTCGGCTGACCTCTAGCGACTCTAACAACTCACGGTCGCTTGCACTTTGGAGTTACCGTGTCATTTTTAGGATTCAAGAAAGATCATTTGAGAGATAAATGTTTCATAGCATCCATATTTTGTTGAAGGAATTCTATCATTTACGTTCTCTTTTGCATAAATATGTTTTGTGTTTCGATGGTCTGATGGTCTATACTATATTACCTTGCTAAAGAACTCGATTCTTGTCAAACTACCATTTTGGAAGGACATCATACTTTCCATAAGGAATTGTTCTTTTTCCGAAATTTCGCGCCTTCTTGTCCCTTTACTTCTTATTTTTATATATGTGTCAGCTTGCACACCCTTTAAAGCTTTACCGAAAATAAAAATGTTTGGCTTGGATGTGTTAAACATAGCGTTCAATTTTGAATGATATGTTTCGCGACCGTTAGTTGAGTAAGAGAGGAGTGGGGGGAGAGTGACGTTGACTCAGGTCAGCTCCGGGCCGTCTCTTCAAGGGACTGAATTCGAGCGTTTTTCTGACCGCGGGACTGAATTCGTATGCAGCCCACCCATTAGTCGGATAGGTATTGTATTTTGGCAGCTGGCGCAGTTCAGGAAGCGAAGGAAGAGGGCCCTCTGGCTAGCATGTAAAACTCTGACCGCTGGCGCAATTCGTGTGCACCGGAAATTAAAGAGGCCGTATTCGGACCTGGACCCTTAAGAAATAAATAGCTTTGGGTCCAGACTCGGCCCTCAAGAAATTAAAGGGTTCAATGCGGACCCGAACATTTAAGGAACCTTTAAACCTCTAGTCCAATCTAATAGGTTCCGATCCCTGGGTAGGATATGTTGGAACAATGGTCGACAAACGAAATTGGTCGATACTTATCATTTCGGTATCTCGATCGACTTTCGACAAAGTTGGCCTAACATTGGGCTGACGAAAATTCGCATCCAGAGTGAAATAGTTAGCCTGAAGTCGCACCAACTTACAGCCACATAATTTACACAATTCGTCATAAAATTGGCCTAAAACTTTTTTTTTCAATGCATTTCGTAATTTCCCATGGTGGAACCATGGGATTCGAACACAAGCCATACTTCAGCCATAATATCCGCGAACTATGGGCAAAAACGTATTCAAGACTTGATCAATGGTACTTGTGTTTTGTCCTATGGTGACCATTTCCACGCGGGTGCCAACTGTATAAACTGGATCAATTGAATTTGTTAAAAATTACATCTCATTATGAAATTGCATATTTTTGTATAATTTTTCTCCATTCCCCCCTGAAAACGAAGAAAGTGACGGTAAGTCAGAAACCTGTATGTAAGGACCTTGCAATTAAAGTTGGCTTAGCCTCAACATGCCAAGCCATACTGAGCATAGCAAGCATTGTTACAAGAAGAAAACAAAAAGCAAAAATATACATTTTTTCGATATTTACATTAAAAATTTTTAAAAACTGTTTAAAAATAGAAAAATTCGAAAATTTGCTCTGAAAGACCTCTGTAATATTTAATGGTTAATGCTTCTAAAGAAAATATTCAGAATCGGTCCAGAATTGGCTTCTGCAAGTTATTTTTGAGTCTCGTTTTCTTATTTCGCACCACAGTCAGCCGTCTCCTACAGTGTGATGCCCATAGGCATTTGCATGTCATTTGCTTATCTTTTCCTAATGAGTGAATCGACACTGGCCTAGGCATTATATATAATGCCGGATTCTATAATTTTTTTGTAACATATATACCGATGAAGAGGTAGGACGTACATAAGTAAATGAGTAGGGCATAAGAGTCAAGATGAGTGCAAGGGCACGTTCTCCCTAGGAACGACACAACCGTGTCAATGGCTTCTGTGAAGATGTCTCCATCATTACGGTTGAACCTGTTGTATACAAAATGTTGCAATCTGGGACCCAGACCCAATGAAAGAACCGCCAGGAGGGGAACATGACTTTCTCTTATGTGATGATCGAAGTGAACTCGAGACTGCCTCACTCAGAAACATTCAGCAACAGGTTTTTATTAAAGCAGCAACCATCCGTATCGTCAGTTTTTATTTTGTGCCCAGGTGTTGTGGAAAAATTGTGTGCTTGTGTGCCACGTGGTAGGTAAGTTTCCTGGCTCCATACTCAAAATTTCCCTCTCCCTGAAAGTATCTCTTACATCTTTAATGTGGTAAGATTGTTCGACAGGTTCATGGGAGTAAATCTAGCTTTCGCATTGTACGTAGTCAAGGGTTCGAAATAAAAATAAATAAAATAAAAAAATGGAAATATAAAAGCCAGTTTTTTAAATTAATTTCGAGCTAAATTAATATTAGCAGCACTACGTGGGAATTACACTTATCTTTCATGCTTTTATTTAAAATGTATTGAACTAGAGATTTTACCACTTTCAATGCTAAATTAGGTAAGTGATTTCATGGACTTTCGATTAAAATTGCTTATTCATATGAACTTTCAAGTGGCATTCAAATATTACTATTTTATTTGATATCGCACAGTTTATGTAAAATCTTCGCTCATTATCATTCTCACACATAAGTCTGAAGAGTGATAAATTACGTAGTTATTTCATACAAATATTTTAAGTTAAAATTTATCTTTTGTTTACAGTTGTTTCTTTAGACCTGCTAAATAATATAAAATTTTTTTAGGCCTATACCAGTATTTGATTTTAAATGTAAAGCTCCGGTTTGCTGGTAAAATGTTCATTTGTGGCAAATTCATTTGCAAAACGCTAGATAATATGTTGTAGAAAATGCATTTCGGGCTGTGTTCGAACCATCAGCCACCTCATTACATGTGAAGTGTGCTACCAATTATGCAACCGCAGTCAATTAGTGTACATTTTCTGAACTTGTATTTCTAGTGTTTGATGTTAAATATACTTATATAGCACAGGCCTGTGCTGGTAAATTTTGCATTGATCGCAAATTAATTAAAAAATTCTTATTTTCTAGCCTTTTTCATACTAATTTATGTAATCTGGTATTTGCCTCAAAAGATCTGACATTAAACTTAATCTATGGAAGTGGTTGTTTCTTAATTTAAGTGTAATTTATTCAATATTTTAAATCTGATTGCGCCAAATATATCCTGATTTCGAATTCAATAATATATTCTGCAAAAATTCCTTTACTTTTGTGTCTGAAATTCTCGGCAGTCTTGTGTTACGAGGGTAGCTGAAAATTATATGATATTTCAAATACCTGTCTTCAGTTTCCCTGATGCTTTTTACTTAAGAAATGTTTAGAATGATAAACACGGGAATTAAACTAACTTCTATAAGTTTAGTTTCAAACGCGGATTGTGCTGCCTCAGGCTGAGTGCAAGGACTAGACATCTTTCCTAGTTCGTTTGTTTTTGGTGCACTCCGCCGCCAATCTCATAGTGTTTAAACACAGGAACATTTAAAATAAATATGAGATTAGTTCCTTCTGAAATCCATTGACAATCTTTATGCATATACATAGGGGGCATTCCATTTTATATGAAACTATGCATTATGGTGGTTTATGGTTTTGCATCTGTAATAATATCCTACGTTGCCTCAATTTATCGCACTTTTAAGAAAAACGAGAGGTATTTGTTTTCGGCAATGCGTTCACATAAAATGTAATGTCCTTGTATATTTAGATTAAGCAGATTTTACTTCCTCTTTTTGAAATGTTTTATTTAGCAGTTTAAAAACAAAACAAAAACACAACTTAATACCTAAGACCAATGTGCATTATTGGTCAGCTTTCGAAAGAATATTAACGTCATTTACAGGTAGCACAGAATGCAGCTAACAAGGATATTACCGCTCCTCGTATGCTGTTTCCTGCCATTGACGAACGTAACAGGAGCCCCCAGTCCACAGGAACCTGTTTTCGAACTTCCGGTACAACTCGTGGGGTTTCCGGTTATCATCGCGGCTGTCAGAATTTCAAATTTTGTCAAGAAGCTCGCCTACTCTCTCAACCCAGGTACGCATTTCTTCATTTAAAACCGTGATTAAGTATTATATCATTTTTTATCCCATTTTTAAATTTAGGGCAATAAATTTAGAAACGCATAAAATCATTAGTAATGATGTGCAAAATCAATTTGGCCAGGTTGCGGGTTTGTAGCCAGGTCTGAAAACACAAGAAGTCCAATATAAGGCCGACTAATTTACTTCTTCCTGGAACTGCTATCCCACGCAGCTTCTCAGCGCAGAGGCAGTGTCAAAAATGCGTCGCCACCAGGGTAAAAATATTTGTGCTTGGCTTTGGCTTGGGTAAAGACCAATCCAAGACAATTTCAAGCCATTCTGTATGTCTAGCTGGTGAGACGGAACCATACTATTTTTTATGTCTTCAGACCCTCTGAGGGTCATCACTAATCAGCTTTAAAGTTTATAAAATGTTTATATTATTTACATTCATGGTATTTATTTAGTATGTCGTAATAAGTTCATTTGTCTGCAATAATTATTATTCTTTGGATGACGAATCTAAATATTTTGTCCATTTTTTCCTATCTCCAACAGTTCACTAGATACTTCTAGAAAATGACAGTTTCAATCTTTTTACGGAAAATTTTATATGCCTGCAGTTGTTGAGACAGCCAGTTTCCGAATTTCTTATTTAAAAATTAGTTATTAACAAATTACAAGTTTTGTAGGTTGTAAAATTTTAAACCTCAGCAGATGTCATCTGCTTGGTCCTAACCTAGCTACCTGATTCCTGGAAATGGCAGGCCCTGCCGGTGGGGTCCATAGTTTATGGAGGTCGCAGTATAATGGACAGTAAAATTTACAAACGAAAACTCTTGTAATTTTGACCCTGGGAAATTTTAAAGCCACAAATTGGTAATATAATTTTCTTTAAAAGCAATTCCGTATATTTATCAAGACAAGTCTTCGTGGTCTTGGCTTGGCACAGTTTACAGCCATAAATGCGAGAGAAGTCCGTATATCTCCAATGTCTAGCTGGTGAGACGGAGCTGGACATCACGGTCTTAGAGACATATTTGAGACATATCAAGACATATGGAAGACGATATCAATCGGAGCGATAAACTCGGGCAGTATGGGGAAGCAGTAATCGGGAGCGACAAAAGCGGGAGAAAAATCAAACAGCAATGGTTCCCACGGCCCTGTATTGGACTTCTTGTGTATTTCCCGAGAAAGTATTTTACGCTTTGCCCACTTCGACACTTTATCTAATTAATAACACAACTTTTAAGTTGAAGCAGACATTTAATCGAACTCGGATGGAAAAAAATTACTGAAGAGAATTAAAGTAAAAATCATTATCTCCATTAGAATAGTTATAATAACTTGATAAATATCATTTGCAGGTAATGTAGCAAACTTGTAAAAATAAAGGCGTATTCATAAGCAAGAAATTTTTCTTCTTAAGAAATCGATCCCTAACTTACCTCTTTGGGTGTCTACAGGCTTCTATTGGAGCTTAAGTTCTAAAAGATACCAACTTTTATTAACGCCGCAACTTCAGTCAAACCCCAGTTTTTTTGTGAAATATTTCAAATATTCACAGTTAGTTTTGATGAGTTAACATGCAATTTACCTATGAATAATATTTTTGGCAAAAACAGGAAACGCTTTTGATTCAAATACATTTTCACCCATCAATTACCGGTATTATACGATAATTTTTCAATCGGACTATCGGGTCAGTTCGGGTTTTCAGATGTTCAGCGCTTAACGCCACGTATTTTTGGAGAGGTAAAACCTCTTTACCGACCGGTGAAAGTATTTTGTGAAGGGGGTACACTGTATTCACCCAAAAAATAGTGCTATAAAACTTACAGCAAGCATGGAGTGTATAAAGCTCTGTCATATATATATAT
>CAKNWU010254756.1:0-12862 GCA_932072015.1 Andricus quercustozae | reverse complement strand
CTTGACTCCTTTTTCATTACTTTCTCTCTTTAATGACCAGCAGTAATGAGCTATCATGTTCACATCCCATCCTCCTTGATATCTTTTTTCCATTTTCTTGATTTCTTGGTGGAACCTCTCTCCCTGCTCCTCACTGAAATCCCCTAGATTCTGTGGAAAGCAATCTATATGTGAATGCAAATAGTGCAATTTTGAATTCATCAAACATCCTAGTTTCTTATAGTTGTTCAACATTCCATCCACTATTTTCTTTTACTCTACGCTTTTATTATTCCCAAGAAAATGTTGTACAACCTTTTTAAAACCACGCAGATCTTGTGTTAGTTGTCTAAAACTGAGGATAGGTAAACGTCTGCCCTCCGTATCACGTTAATACAGACGTCTTGAAGCATAGAAAACAAAACCAATATATGCAATTTTATTTTACATCTGTATCATACAAAGTATTCAACTTTATTGGCTTTCGAGTTTTTTCCTCGATTCGACCTTGACATGACCTTGATCCAGACCTGATGAAGACCAACAGACTTGTGATTCGGACTCTGGGACTCCAAAAACATACAGAAACGGCATCTAGGCCCATATTCGTGGAATGATCTTGATTTGACCTTAAAATGACCTTGACGCTGACCTGATGGAGAAAAACGGACCCGGGATCGGACTCAGCGCCGCCAAAAACGTATACGTCTGTTCAAAGTTTGTTTCCTCGATTTAACCTAGAAATGACCTTGACCCTGACTTGATGGAGACAAACAGACCTCGAATTCGGACTCAGGGACCTAAATAACATACAGAAATGGCATCTTGGACCACATTCGTCGAATAATCTTGATTTTACCTTAAAATGACCTTGTTTAACCTTGAACTTATGAAGAAAAACGGATCCCGGATTTGGACTCAGCGACCCCAAAAACGTATAGACGTAGTAATAATGTCTGTTCAAAGGTTTTTTCCTCAATTTAACCTTGAAATGTCCTTGAACTTGACTTGATGGAGACAAACAGACCTCGCATTCGGACGCAGGGACCTTAAAAACATACAGAAACGGCATCTTGGCGCACATTTGTGTAATAATCTTGATTTGACCTTGAAATGACAAAGTGACCTTGACCCTGACCTGGTGGAGAAAAATGGACCCCGGATTCGGACTCAGCGACCCCAAAAACATATAGATATAGTGGTCTGGTCTCGTGCACAGAACATTTTTTGTGTGGGGCTGTGATTATTAAGTTTTGAATATCTGACTTATAGTTGTTGATTTTAAATCAACAGTCAAATATTGCTAAATATTAAGAAATTTTTATTTCTGTTCATCGACATTTTTTTTTTTGAATGTGTTAAAAATTCATTATCTTAGACTCCAAAAACATTTAAATAGGATTTGCAATTTAATAAAAGTTTTTCAATTTGAATATATTAATTAGACGTTTACATTTGTTTAACTACAAAGGCTTTCCAATTGACGCAGTTCAATTCTTAACGTTACATTTGGTAAATTTTTTAATCTTGGGCATTCAAAACTGAATTTTAAAATTCTTCCAATTAAAAATTTTCGCCTAAAGAAGAAGTAAAACGAAAAATTGTGAAAGTAAAAGATTTAAGAATTACTTTTTTAAACTGAATGATTTCATAATTGTAAAAGTAAATAATTGAACTCAAAATTTTTTTAAAGTTGAAATCAAACTTATTTTAAATGGCATTAAATCATTTCGTATACAATTTTTATATTTCAAGTGATTGGATACATTTTTGTTCTAAAAATTGGTAATTTACCGTTTTTCCATGTACTTGAAGTTCTGAACGTTCATATGAACGAAATTAAAAAGATAATTGTTCGATTTTTTTTGCTTAAATGAGTTGGAAGGGCAAAAAATAATATTCTGTCGGAAAGAATTTTCGCATCAAATTTATTTAAGTGGTTAACTACCTTTACACATCATCTATTATTTAGACCTGCCTAATATAAGTTTGATTGTTGATATTTGAAAATATAAAAACGTCAACAATTCTATTTTTTCATCTCACGAATCATAGAGTGGGTGAGAATTTTCGACAAGATCCCTAAAAACCACCCTTAACGTATGCACACGCTAGAATGTTAAAAATGACAAGTTTGATTGTCGATATTTGAAAATATAAAAGCGTCAAAAATCTTATTTTTTTTTATCCCACGAATTATAGACCAGATGATAATTCTCGGTATGGCCCCTACAAAACACCCTTACTATATGCACACTAGGTTGGTCCAAAAATGCATTGCAAAATTTTCTTTCGACCTACCGGGCAAGACCACCCCCCCTAAAAATTTTCTATTTCCGGAGAAAGAAAATCCGTATTTTGTTTCGAAATTCAAATATTAACACTAGGGGTACCGGGCTGAATAGCCCCCCTACTGGTACCGCGAGCCGCCATTTGACGATTATCTATTTTTTCGTATTTGAAGCTTTTATAAACTGATAAATTGTGATGTTGTTTGTTACCTATATTGCTCCAAGTGTATTTTAGGTCTTACAACTGTTATGGTCACCACAACAGATGGTAGACTGTAAAAAATAGTTAAGTCAAAACACTAAAAATAGTAAGTATAAAAGCCCAGCGCTATCATGGAATCTGTTAGGCATACATATGGTAACAAATTATGAAAATAAATTCTACACTGCCAAAAATATTGTAAAGAAAAAGATAGAATTTATGACCACAGGTAAGTCACTATTACTGATTTCGCTCACACCTTTGGCACACTTTACGGTTACTCACTGGTACGATGCCGTCAATTGACGGGTCGCGGTACAAGTAGGTGAACAATACGATATTTAGAAAACGCATTGACAAAAAAATCTCAAAATCGAGAAAAACATTCAAAGGGACAAATAAATAAAAGTCATGAAGTGCGAAAGATCAACTCCAAAAATTACGGACGTAATCGAAAAATGAAAATTGAAAACCGTCAAATGACGGTCCTCGGTACCCCTAGTGTTAACATGGGTAAATTTTGGACTTTCGAAAAATTGAACTCATACTTCAGGGTTTGATCGAAACGTGCCAAGTTTTTTAGGGATTGCAGAAGAGTGCCTACGTCTACGAAACAAAACCATACTAATAACTTTTATTTTTAACTCACCCTTACTTCTCCCAAAATGTACTTTTTTGATTTTTTGGTCATATTTGGGATGCTGCGGGGTGGGTGGGGGGGGGGTTAAAAATAAAAGTTATTATCATTATATTATTATTAACCCAAAATTTCCCCATGTTAATTAAATGGGAATTTGAAGTGCCTGGTGGCACGTGTTAATATTTGAACGTTGATAAAAAAATTATGGATTTTCTTTCTCCGGAAATGGAAACTTTTTGGGGGTGTTTTGCACTGTAGGTAGAAAAGAGTTTTTTGGACCACCCTAATGCACAGCTAGAAAGTTAAAAATGACGAGTTTGATTGTCAATATTTGAAAATATAAAAACGTTAAAAATTATATTTTTTATGCCACGAATCATAGAGTGTGTGAGTAGTTTGGGCAAGACCTCTGAAGAGTATTTTTATTGTTTTTATATTTGCAAATATCAACATTCAAGCTTATCGTTTTTAACATGCTGGGTTGGGCCTATACCCTATAATTCGCGGGATAAAAAAGAGGATTTTTGACGTTCTTAAATTTGTTAATATCGACACTTTTTCCAAAATTCAGTTAAAAAACATATTCCTTGAGAAAAACGATTTGAATTAAAACAATTGAATTTTAGTTCTTTTGCGAGTCACAATCACAAATAAAAGTTTTTATCAATACTCTGGGTAATATGGAACTCGAATCCATTTCATTCTTCATTTGTTTAATTTGGTGTATAAAAAGTGTTGAAAGGAATTAATTCTGGAACAACAATGTGTTGATTTACAATTAAATACTACGTGAAATGTTATATAATATGTGAATACTTAATTACAGATGCCAATAAGGTAACGAAAGGCTTAGTGACAACTTTTCGATATTTTAATAAGAGTAAGGCAGACTGATAGTGTTGACTGTAGTTGTGTCCTGGAGCGCAAGTCGTCACATTTCAGACCTCGCACTCCGCTTTACTGTACGTGTTTACGGTAGTTAAAAAGTCTCTAGAATTAAACATATTTTGAATTTGGCGCACAATTTAGAATATAGAATCCTTCTTTAGATATACAATTGTAATTTTCTTATTTGTCAATATAAAAACTTGAGAAATAATGTATGTAAACTTTCAGATCTCCATCAAGTAACTGTCTGTACAGATGTTGATGGTGCCATTACAACTGATCCAGTAACATACATGGATTCTATCAGCCGGAAGATTGATCAGTGAAGAAGAATATCACAGCCATTTGAGCGAGACTGACAGTCTCATAAATCCAAATAGCTATGATACGAGAAGAGAGCAAGCTACTTTTCCTGGAACCACGAATGGCCTAGATAAGTCATTTGTTTTTACTATAATTTTTAATTTTGCATTCTCTTTTTTAATTTGTATACATCGTGCACAAAATTAATGACCCAATATACTAAATTTAACAAATTTAAAAAGATATTTTTAAAATTGCAAAGGATGCCCACGGATTCATATTATACACGGAAAAAAGTGGATCGTTAGAAGAACTCTCTAAACCATTAGCTCTAACTATTTTAAATTGAAGCGCAGCTTTTCGTCGGTGAATTTTGTTAAAATTACTATTTTGTGTTTTGGTAAGTTAAAATGACTTTTTAAAAGAGTAGGATGAACCATTTTAAATAGTAATATGAACAATTTCAAATAGTAGGATGCAATGCACCACTTAGTAACCGTCACACTCAGCGAGATGAAGAGTTACTATTCGTGTAGTCAGCCTTACTTCTGTGAAGAATAACTTCGCCGATTTCGCATTGTAATGTATATATGAATATGTATATATATGCACTGTACGTATTCTATATAGGATTTATGAATAGATGAGCTCGAAACTTTCGTCAACAAAAATGATGTAAAATGTGGATCGATTTGATAAGAAAAAAATTATATTATATATGATTACTGGACTTAATTTACGATTATTATTACACAATTGTACGTACATAGACTTACACATATGATCGCACGCTTAGACGCTTTGAAAAATCGCACCCGCTGGGGAATCGAAACCTACCTAACTACCTAAAACCTGTCCTAAAACCTAAATCTAGCGTGGCCAGCTAAGAAATATGTGTCGTGCTCTGTTTTATCAGTGATTTTTTTAATACATATTATATACTAATAAGCAGGTTTAAATATGTTTAATTACAATTTTTAATTAATCCTTACAAAAGATATCTAATATTTTGTAACGAGTTTGGGAAAAATATTTTTTCATTTTCATAACTAATATTTTTAATAAAAAACGTAGCGTATACGGATCCGGCATATTTTGCGGGATTTTAATTTTCTCTTCTCTTTTTTTTTCTATTTTGCATTATCTTATGGGTTGAAGAGGAGCGTGTTCCGGAAGATTTAAGGGAAAGAAACATTTTTGGATATCTGTTGAAATTAAATGGAACCATTCGAAACTATAAAATTGTAGGTCTGCAATTCAGAGCATTTTTTGGATTTTTTTTATCTAAGGGGTTGAAAATGAGGGTGTTCTGGCAGAGATAGGGGAGCAAACATGTTCAGGTATCTTTGGATATCAAATTGAACCATTCTAATCCAAAAAATTTTAGGTCTGGAAGTTAAAGTATTTTTTGGAATTCTTTTTCGATTTTTCATTATCTTATTGGTTGAAAGAGAGCGTTTTCTGGAAGAGATAAGGAAACGAAATATTTTCGGATATCTGTGAACCTTACATGGAACCATTCGAAACTATAAAATTTAAGGTCTGGAATTTAGAGCATTTAGTGGAATATTTGTGGTGCATCAAATGGAACCATTCTAAACGAGGATGGAGAATGACGGGATGGAGAAAGATAGAGACGAGGCGGAAATTTCTATATTCTTAGATGTCCTGGAAAGTTTTACGACATTTTTCAGTTATTAGAAAGTCTCGGGACACGTTATCCCGGGACATCCAGTTTTTATGAGGGATTGTATTGACAGATAGGAAAAGATTGACATTAACAAACGAAGGTTAAGAAAATAGGGTCCGAAAGGAATGGAAAGTGAATAATTCACTTCTCATCTGTTTAAATATAAATGATAATGATAGAAAAAACATTATCGAAAATCATTATAAGAAACAAATTTTAAAATATTGAAAGAATTAATTTAAAAAAATAATAGAGAAACCACGAACAAATAGGACATTGGAAAATAAATTAAATGAAATTTCAAGGGATATCTAGCGATTCCAAAGATTACAAAAGTATTCAATGATTTCTAGGAATTTAAATCTTTTTCTTTTAGATAACTTTAACGAATAAGTTCAATTTAATTTATATTTAATGGATTTCTAGGGATTCAAAAGAATTGAAAGAGCTTCAAGAAATCGCAAGGGATTTCAAAGAATTTTGTAGGATTTCCAAAATTTGCAAGGGATTCCAGGAGAACTGCGATGAATAAGTTTAATTCAATTTAAATATTTAGGGGATTTCAAATGATTTCTACTTATTTGAATGGATTTTTATAAATCCCAAAGGAAAGTTGTTCAAGGCATTTTACTGCATTCCAAGGAATTTCTAAAGATTTAAAAAATGTCAACCTATTTTAATGAATTCCGTAGGATTTCCAAAGATTTCAACAACTTTTCAGAGAACTTTTCGACAGATTTGTAGGAATTTCAAATATTTCCAGAAATAATTTCAAATCTAACTTAATTCCAATATTTTCCAGGCAAATTTCTGGTTCCTGAGCTTTCGATGACATATTTCACTCCATGGAACGGATCACTGGAACAGCATCACGTTTATAAGGAGGATAATCACGCAGCGAGTATTGAATACTAATTTTGAAATAAATTTGTTTTCAAATACTCATCGAGGTGCTGCTATTGAAATATAAATAATTTATTCCTTTCGACTCGTCCCCCTTAGCCCCCCTTAGCAAAACTAGCTTCATTTATCTTTCGCATCAGCCGGTAAAATGGCTGCTTGTCCGTTCGCATACCCAGTGCGGAAACTATGAGGAAAAAATATATATAAATATATTAAATATCTTTTCAAGAGGGTCTGGTGCAAACAAGTCAATAGTATTAAAAACTAATGTGTTTCATTCCAGTGTTTGGATAAAAATGTATTTTACGTGTCTAATGCGAAGAAAAATGTGTATAACCAGAGGAAAATACTGATCATAGCATTGTTATGCAAAAACATGAAAATGTAGCCCTTTTTTACTCAAAATGATCATGGGAACACTCCTAGCTTGGAAACTATTATGTCCACCGATCTCATCTTTTGCATGAAAATTTGTTTTATGTGTCTAATGCGAGAAAAAATAGTGAGAACCCTGAGGAAAATAATCATGAAAATTTTGCTAATATGCTATGCAGTACTATGCTATGCTATGCAAAAAGTATTTTGAAAAATTAAAACTTTCTTAGCGTATCTTAAACATGCAGAATATTTGCACAAGACGGTGAGCCTTAACCAAATCTAATCGAAAGATCCTTCAAGTTGAATGATATTTATTAGATATTATTTTTTGTTTCCATAAAAGTACTTTTCAACAACAACAAAAAACATTTACGATACAAAATTTTTTCTACACATTTTGTTCAACATTTTAAGCGATGAACTGGTGATTAAATAAATGTCTCAGAAACTTTTGCTGCTATAAAAGTTTTTTTTTCAATATTCAAAAACCTCTGTAGATTATAATTCTCATTTCGGAACAAAATTTCATAATAATTTTTTTACTTAGCTTTCGGGCAAAAAGAAGCATATCATGTTTAAAATCCAGAAATTAAAGACATAAGAATGAAAATACTTTTTTGAAAAAAGCGCTCCCACCATTATTTCAATTGCATGGCAAAAATATCCGAACATCATTCGAGGAGAAAATTATACCAAAAAGTCTAGTAATACTAGTAATAATAAAAATTTGTTTAAACTGTTTTAAGTCTACATGCGCATACTACGTAAAAATAATATTTAGAAAAAAACTTATTGTAATACTTGTTTATCTACTTGTTTATTCTACTTGTTTATTTATTGTAATATCTTCTAGGTTAAAGTTGGTTGAGGCTCACTGTGACAGAAAAGTGTGTTCAGTCACACTTTGCATGTGTGTGACTGGAAGAAATAAGTCTAGGGGAAAGGTTCCACAGGGAATAAAAAAAATACAATATATACGTAATCATTTCTTGAATATGATGCATAATTTAGGAGTGGGAAGTCTTTTTTCCACAAATTGAAACAGCAAAGAACTTTGAACACCTTTCCCCTATAAAACACAAACGCTTTGATTTCAAAATACAAAATGTACAAGACACAATAAATCACACTGCATGCATGTGATAAACAATTTTTGAATGGAAAAACAAGCTGTCACACTTTGCATGTGTGTGACTCATTTGAAGGATGTCACGAGAGAACCATGATCCAAAGTGTTCATTTTGTAAATTGACTCTTTTACACTCTTAACAGAAAGAATATCTGCGAAACACCATCACAATGTTACGAGGCAAAAAGCTGAATTATGAAATATTTATTTCATAAAATCGTTGATATAAAAACAATTTGGATTTTCCATCACAATTTTTTTAATTTGTTGAAACCTTAAACACATTTTTGTATCATCAACTCATTGGAAAACTGATTTTTGAATTTATATTCATACTCTATAACAAATCGGGCTGAGCAAAAAATTGTCGTGTACATAGACTTGATACGATGTTCTTTGCACAATGGAATAGCGCTAGCTACTTCTTCCATATCTCGCATATTTAAATAAATTTTTCAAATAAAAATTGTTTTAACAGTCTGAATATTAATTTTTGGCATTAAAATGTGCGGTTAAATTATACAGAAATTTGAAGTCAATAAGATATGTTTTTAAAGAAATGGCACTTGGGGGAATATTCCGTAACACCCTTCATTTCATAAGTTCCATATTCCTGATTATTCACGGAATTTTATAACCCTTATGTTCATGCCCCGATTACCCGGGTATCGGCCATGGTACATTGTTGCATGTAACGCGCTTTACCTAGTCAGTACGGTACAAAAGTACCAAATGCATAGACTAATTTTTTATAAAATGTGAATTTACTGTTCTGGAATATCACTGGGAAACCAATTAAAACAAATTTTGAAAACTTCAAAAAATTGCACAAACAACGACTTTGCTTATGCCATTTGTTTACAACAAACGCACTTTTCATAAAGTGTAAATTTACTATTCCGGAATATCATTGGCAAACCAAATAAAAAAAATTTACAAAAAAAAGTACCTCAAACTTTAAAAAATGGTATAAGTAGCAAATTTGTTTATGTCATTTGTTTATAACAATAAAATTTTTCATTAGATATCCATGTACTGTTTCGGAATATTACTGGCAAACCAATTGAAACAAATTTCCAAGAAAAATTATCTCCAGCATAAAAAAGTTGCACAAACAGCGAATTTGTCGATGCCACTTGTTTATAACAAACTCATTTTTCATGAAATGTCAATTTACTGTTAAGGAATATCATTGGCAAACCAAATTAAACAAATTTCCAAAAAAATAACCTCAAACTTTAAAACATTGCACAAGCAGTAAATTTGTTTATGTCAATTGTTTATAACAAACTCATTCTTCGTGGATTGTCAATTTACTGTTCAGGAATATCATTGGCAAATAAAATGAAACAAATTTACGAAAAAAGTACCTGAAACTTTAAGAAATTGCACAAACAGTAAATTTGTTTATGATATTTGTTTATAACAATGAAATTTTTTGTAAAATGTAAATGTACTGCTTCGAAAATATCACTGGCAAGGCAAACCAGGGACTGAGAGTGAATCCCGAGCGAGCCAAAAGTGAGCCTGCAAATGCGCTCTTTAAGGGATTTACTCTGTGGGACAACTGTAGCTTGAAAGAGGCATCATTCAATCCCTCAATGGTTGGAGTTATCCCGCCGCAAACAATTCGGGGAAAGATTCAAGCAGGCACGTAGGTAGCGGGAAGGAATCTCGAGAAGAGGACGTTCGCGCTGAACGAACTCTGCCCCCACTCTGGTATAGATGTGATCAGCACGGGATGGAAAGAGTTGAAAGATAGGACTTCTTGAATCTCTATCTATAGGATTCATTCCTTCAGGGAGCTGAATCCCTAAAGCTAAAACCCCAATACTGTTCTCAAGAGATCGATCTCTTAGTGAGTCACGATCTGTCAGTTTCTGATGCATCTTTTCGTAAACAAACTGTACAAAATTGCATCTGTACTGGGCTAGTATTGGCTGGTGATCCTTATAATAAATACAAACATTTCCATGTTTAAATATTATGATATTACAAATGAAATTTCTTACGCTACTCTCTAAATCCGAATTAGTATAAATTTTACTAATGCAATTATTAGCATTGTATCTGACTGTTAAATTAGTAATTTTATCAGTTTCTACTAAATAAAATGGTAAGATTTATGTTACTAATTGAATTAGTAAGTGTGTTCTACTAATCTGCTTAGTAGTTGCGACTTACTAATTCAATGAGTAGCCATAAATTGCTATGCAAACATAATTTAATAATTTTTTTAATACTGTTTGCTGGTTTTTGAGTTTTAATTGAGATACTATCATGTTTTAATTATTTATATTCTAAGTTTATATAGTTATATTAATAACACAAGTCGACAAAAATTTTGTTTTGTTTTGGGTTTCTGTTATAATGCTTGAATTCTGATTCTAGACATCAAAAAACACTTAAATTTTCATTTTTAGCTTTTAAAGTTTGCTTTTGTATGATTTACGTCGATAAGTAAGTTTTATAGATTTTAATTGATTTTGATTTTCACCAAAGAAGCCGGAATTTGATACTGATTTATTCAAGGAAATCGGAATACCATGCATACCTTCTAACTGGCGAATTTTTATCAACAGCTCTTTAAGAAGCTTAAAAGCAGTTTTTCTTGACAACCGAAACCAATTCCCTAGTCTTCCCGTAGCACATTCTGCAATGCTTATGGAGAGTTACGATAGTGTGAAAATGATACTGGAAAAGTTAAAATTTACAGAATACAATTGACCAGTAATATGCGATTTTAAGATGGTTGGTTTTCTGATGGGAATGCAAGGTGGGTATACTAAATACCCTTGTCACATTTGCTTATGGGATAGCAGAGCAGATTCATTACATTAATAACAGCGTACATGGCCTGATCGAGTTGAATTTCAGATAGGAACATATAATGTAAAGTCGGAACCAATTGTAGACCTAAGAATATATTAATGCCACCGTTGCATATAAAAATGGGCCTAATGAAGCAATTTGTAAAAGCGGGTATTTTCGTCGGACCGCAAATAAAACAAATATTGAGCAGTGATGATTTCACAGAATTCCTCAATGATCATGAAAAACAAACCTGAGAGAGTCTTAAAGCAGTAGTTAATTGTTTTTTGTTGCCAATTATGATGAGTTTATTGAATCTATGTACTCTCTAAATATGAATCAGTAAAAAATTCACTGATTTAAATAGTAGTTGGACATTTCACTGATTAATCAGTGATTCCGGACTTTTCACTAATCAATTCAGTAACACCAGAGTAAATCATGCGAGACATAATCTCTAAGTTTTAAAGTAAAGCGTTGTTATGATTCTTTTACTTGAGTAGCAAAAATAATTTTGTTAAGAAGTAAATGTTAAAATTTTCGGACTATAAGTGTGCTGAATTTACTGCGGGAAAAATAGACTCTAACTCGTGTAAAAAATACTTACTTGACGGTCGTGTACATGACAGTCGAATCTTGAAAGTAAAGAAATATGTAGGGTTTTTCGTCATTTAAAGGTATCAAATCTGTTCACATTTTTTAGTATTTGATCACATTTATGTGTTTTAAATTTTTACTACGATTATTTTATTGAATCTACTAAAATCTTATTTTATTATGCCTGCTAAATTGACGTGGTGCAGTGCTGCCAACTTTCTAAAGTGAATCTTTCACTGAATGAATAAGTAACTTTCCACTGGTTGTCAGTGACCGAATTCTAGCTATTTGAATCAGTGAGATTTCACTGACAATTAGTGACTTTTCGCTGATTTAGATTTAGAGAGTATGCTTAAAAGATTTAAAATTATGGGCTGCAGAATGTCCCATAAACTACATACCAAGATTTGATGAACTTTGAACGATGTTACCAAGGGCAGTACAACGAGAATATGATGGGAGATTACATTTGGGGTTTAATACGAGAAAGCCCCTACAAACATAAGAGAAAATCGTGTCGACCGGTGTAATAATTGTGTTTCCGTACGGCCAAAATGTGAACTCGTGAAATCAGGTATAATAACAGCGTCCTCAGAAATAAAAATAGTAAATTTATTATTATTTATACAATCTTTGATAGAAAATAGAATGAGATTTTTATTACAATTTAATCATTGTATCGATGATTTTTAGGTACTTTTTCATGTTTCAAGCTTATCACTTTTGAGGCAGCACTTATAATAATCAGATCCAGTTTTCCTAAGCGACAAAAATCATTATTGAAGCTTAATTTGAAGCAGAATTAAAAACTCCTTTGTCCTTAAAATAAACCTTCTTTTAACCACCGTATTGATCAACTTCGGATAAGTTAAAATAAAAGTATCTACATACTTTAAAGCGCGAAAAATTTAATTTACTTTATATAATTTTTTAAAGTGAAAGTAGAACTATTATGTTTCATAATTGACCGTTTTTAGTTGAAAATTCAAATATTCATCTCTTTGCTTGAAAATTCAACAGCTTGTTTGCAATTGTTTCTCTCCCTCGACGA
>CAKNWU010254743.1:0-14334 GCA_932072015.1 Andricus quercustozae | reverse complement strand
GCAAAATAACACATTTTTAAGAAATTCTGATTACACCATCGGAAAGAGCGACCTCGAAAATAATAGGGTAGGTAGTTTTCAAATTTTTATATTGCGGGTTCATAGTGCAATATCTTGTAGAAGAGGGTACTGCGAAAACGTGTCCTCTGGGCGTTAATGGGTTAAGCAAAAATTCAAGCAATAACATAAACCCACAGGCTATGCCTAGCACTACTCTAATTACGTTAAATCGTTTAATCGTCCCAACTTGCCCCACGATAATCTGTCAAATAATTCTCGCAGCTGTTGATATGCTCTATTCATGTTGATATTCGTTTTAAAAATAAAAATAATATTCGAGAACGATTTAACGAAAAAACCAACAAAATAAAAAGTTACCACTCTTGAAAATACATATTCGGCAATATTTTCTGTGAAACGCAATGTTTTGACATCAACATACACTGGTATATTACGGATCGGGAGCTTCGACCACTGTACAACACATGGCGTGATATATTCAATATTAGTATTAAAATTCGCTTTGTCCCAACTAGCACCGGTCTCCCCTATCATGCGTTTTCTGTATCTCGGCTTCGTTTGCTTCTCACATTCCAATATCTCAGTGTTTTCGTGTGAAGAAGGGACACTAGATCAAAAAATTACAAGTGCTTACATTTTTGGTACGAAGAAATACGAATATCAGTTTGCAAGGAAGAGCAAATTTACCACCAATTTTTAAAATACAGTTGTCTTTGGCAAAAGTATTGATAGGACTTGAGGAACGCGTATACACTAACCACTGTTCCGCCGAAACCCTAGCGGACCGAATGAACGGAACGGATACGCTACAGCGTATCTTTATAGTATCCACATCGTATCCTCTCCGTATCATGCAAGAAAAACTCATTAAAAAAGGAAGATGAACATTTAACTTGTTAAAATTCGGATTCTACGTGAAATTTTGCATTAGAAGGTCAAGGAGTAATCGCAATAGTATTTCGTGCAACGATAAAAACTAATAACTAATGACAACGTGGGCTGAAGGCGACTTCAAGCGTCCATAATCAAGCATCCATAATCGTTCAAGCAGTGCTGCCTAAACGATTATGGATGCGCTTAAAGTCGCCTTCAGCCCACGTTATCGATAAGTATTATATTTTTTTAAAGTTTTTATCGTTGCAAGAAAAACAATTGCAATTACTCCGTGACTTTCTAACGCCAAATTTCACGCAGAATGCGAATTTCAAGAAGTTAAATGTTCATCTTCCTTTTTTAAAGAGTTTTTCTTGCATGATACGGAGAGGATACGATGTGGATACTCTAAGGATACGCTGTAGCGTATCCGTTCCGTTCATTCGGTCCGCGAGGGAATTTATTCATCCCAAAGGTACGTACACCCAGAATGTTTGTCTTAATTTTGTACGGGGGATTACTTACAACTATTTTTCCATAAAAAACAAAATCTTCGCCGGAGCAGGTTGAAAAAAATGTTTCATTCAAAAAAATCGAAATACCCAGTTTAAAAAAAACCTTTTTTCTTATTTCTTGTTCTCGATTTAATTATACTTTAATTATATTTGTATTGTTTTTTCTTCTCTGATATAAAACTGTTAGAAACAAATTCTTACCTCCTAAAATAAAAAAATCAAGTTATTCCAGAAAACGAAGTGATATTAAAAAATTGTTCCATGGAACAATTTGTTGCGACGGTCTGAATAAAAATTCACTCTAGTTTAATTTGTCCTGACGTAGATTCGTAGATCTGGTCAGTTATTTTATTTGCATGAATATAGTCTACTGCCTTTATCACAAAAAAGGAGGGAGAGGTATCTATCTATTCATAGTCTAAGAAACTATTCTATTTTAGAAGAGTGCGTTTATAAAGCTAGAATATTTTTACTTACTCTTTCTAGCTTTACACAAAATCTCTTGTAGTGAATTTCTCCAAAAATTCGTTGTGCTTGCATAGATTACTTTCTTCCAAACTTAATAGCTTTATTATCTAAGTTACTCCCTGAATCGATCGATAGCGCGCTCCCTGGTACGTAGGTGACAACTTATGGAATTATTTCGATTTTTATCTTATTGGTGGTGCAACAAAAATTGATGCAGATGTTTGGAAGAATAAGTTCGAATAATAATCTTTACTTTATTAAAAACAGTTTCTAAATTATCAAATAAACCGATCAAGCTACTGATAGTAGGGCTTCAACCTATTAGCGTATACAGTGTAATGCTGATTATTGTAAAAAATTAATAATCAGAAGAACGAACGCGTTTGCATATGCTGTAGGTCCAAGTCATTCACTCTCTAATTTTGTTATTTTGCTCTCGTTATTCCATAATACTAAATCAAGCAGGTTAGTTAGTATGCTTTCGCTTGTCGTTTCTCATAGTGCAATAAGAATGACATATTTCGTAAGCACACCTTGAATGGATAAAATACATTTGTTTCCGCTCGTTGTTTCCGGTAATGGGCCAACTATGTCCATCGCGATCTTCTCATTCGGCTGCGTCGGCATTTCCGGAATAACTGCTTCAAACTTGGGACGAATTCGCATCAGTTTTTCGCGTTCGCCTGCTTGATACTTTTTAACGAACTCGATTACGTCTTTCTCCATATTTTCTCACGATGTTTGTTCAAGTAGTCTCTTGATTGTTTTATTTTAGCCAAAGTGACCAGTGACCCCGTGTCCGTGTGCCCCTCTCAACAGATTTAGTTTCTCTTCTTTACTTAATTTTTTATCAGGTCGTTCACACAGGAAAATGCGTGTTCTGTAAATTTTGTCTGTAGTAGAAAATGCAACATATCTCCGATGCGTACACGTTCCGTAATTTTAATCAAGGGATCCTTTGTATGAAATTTAAGGGTGCTCTAGGTTTTTTTTTCTGCGGAAATCTTTAATTTTGATGGTCATGGTCCCGTAACTGGATTCTTAGCAAAGAGAACATATTTTTTTGCTAATTTTAGTCGAATTGTTTCCATTGGCAACAGGTTTAATTTTTAATTTACTAAGCAGGTTTTTAATTTACTTTCGCAATCTTTCAAAAATTGGTACGTTATCTTCACCTGATGATGTATCCATCTCATCGACTTCTTGGGAATCATTTACTTGATGGATTATTTGTATTCTCTCCCGATTGTTCTGAGAGATTTTGATCTTGATTGGGTTGCATTCTCGAAAGGGCGTCAGCTGATGTATTTTACTTCCCTTTTTTATACACGATCTTGTATGCGTATTATTCCATCTGAAATCTCCACCTAATTAACCTGGAAGAAGGGTCTTTTACGTAAAATCCACGTCAAATCCTGATGGTCCGTTTGAATTATGAATTTACATCCGAGAAGTTATTGTCGAAACCGCTTAACTGCCCAAACAATTGCTAAAGTTTCTTTTTCAGTAGTGGTGATGTTAAGCTAAGATTCATTTAGAGTTATTGAGATGTAGCAAACTGGGTGTTTCTTTTGAGATAAAATTGTCCCCAGTCCAACATTGCTTGCATGGACTTCAAAGTCATTGCAAGGAATGTGTCCTTGAAGTCAGGATATGGTAATACCGTTTCTGAGCAAAGAACATCTTTCAATGTTTTAAAACTTGTTTTACAATATGGCGTCCAATTAAAGGATTGATTCTTCTTCGTCAATTTTGTTAGTGGTTTCCCTATCGTAGAGAAGCTTTTTAAAAATTTTTCGGTAATATTCAGCTAGTCCTAAGAAAGATATGACTTCTTTTTGTTTTTTTGAGTCTTTTGAAATTTCGGACAGCTGACCATTTATATGGGTTTGGTTTCACTTCGTTTTCCGTGATAACGTGTCCCAGGAATTCCACTTCCGGTCGAAGGAACTCACACTTGTCTGATTGAATTTTGAGTCCCGTAGCCCGTAAATGTTCAAATAAGATTACCAGATTTTCGTTCTGGTCTTGGAGTCTACTTCCAAAGACAGCGATGTCGTCTAGACAAGCGAAGAATATTTTTGCTCGCAGTCCTCTTAATGCTGTGTCCATAATTCTTTGAAATGTGGCTGCAGCATTTTTGAGCCCGAACGGCATGCGGTTGTAAGGAAAACGTCATTCAGGTGTAGAAAACGCAGTATATTTTTTTGTGTCCTCGCTGATCGGAATTTGGTGAAATCTTGAGCTCAAATCGAAGGCTGAAAAGAATTTTGTTTTTTCGGGACTACACAAAGTGGAGAATGGAATGGTGAGTCCGTCGCTTCTATTATAATTTTAGTTAACATTTAATTAAACTAATTCGACATTTCTTTTTTGTGGAATTCCGGATGTCATGGTTGACGTATAATAATGTTTGCTTAGTCTTTCACGACAATTTTATGTGATGCTAGACTTGTGCAGTGGATTGGATCCCCCTCTGGCAAGAAAATGTGATAGAAGATAGCTATTGTTTGTATCTGTGTTCTCTGGGCATCATTGATATGTTCAAGTCTCAAATCTCCATTCAATAATTTCAATCAAGCATTTAATACTTCGTTTGTAATGTAAGTTACACGCTTCTCTCGTTGTGGACTAAGTTTGATAAACTCATAATTTATCTCTTCATTACTTAATTGCAAATCTTTTTCATTATCGTTACTAGCAGGAATCATAACTTGTGAGTCAACGATACGGTAACTAGAATTTGGAATGTAGGGATTATCTTGTATGAGAATGTCCCCCTGCTTTTTGTTTGTTTTCACAGTTATAATTTTCATAGTGTTCTGTGGGGTAAGGTTATCGTCATGTTCCAAGAGATAGATCTTATCCTCGAGTTGGACAAGTTAAACTGATATGTAAAAGTACAGGAATGGTGTTCCGATGATGCCTTCCTCGGATATAGAAAAATTTTCTGGTAATATTACAAAGAGGTGTTCTTTTCCGTGAAACTTAAACTTGGTAGCTTCTTTTGTCTGGTGCTTATCATCTCCCATTGAAAACTCTTTGTCCATTGAAATTCGCGGATGGTGATGAGATTCTAGTGATTCAGTAGTTTTGAATTAGTTCTAAAAGCTTTAAAAAGATTATCATAATCTAGGATTGATAAGAAACGAATACATTTTTCCGCTTCTCCTTCGATTTTGTCTGCAATGGTCCAGTCCAATAAAACTCCTTGATTTAAGCACTGTGATTTAATTCTTTTTACGAGAGTGATGAAGGTTTTAAATCCTTTATCGCATTTGTGAAAGCCTAGGTTCAATTCGTTCTCACTCTCACAACAGTTCTGATTCTACAAACAACGCGTTATCTTTATTACCTGCTTGGGATTCCTCATCGTTCTCCCTTTCGCTTTCGTCCGAAGTAACCAAATCAAATTTTTTGCTATAGAGCGAATTTCTTGCTTACGACTATTTATTGCGAGTTCCATGTAAGACATTTGATCTGATAATTTTGGTAGCATGACAATTATATCTGCATTTGTAGCTACAAGGGGGGTATGTTCCGTGTCTGAAGATGCGTTTTCCTGGATTCCGTCTGTCATGGTTTTCTTCTTATTAGCGTTTGTGTGTTTAATAGTCTACCCAATTAACTGAGTTTCCTACTTATGTTAGCGGATGTCGGGTGGTGCATTCAGACTTGGCACATTTGTATTACATTCCCCCCAGCTTACTTTTAAGAAGTGAAAACAAGTTTGTAACCCTGGTAGAGCAGCGGTATAGTGGGTTGCCTACCTAACAGGGTTAATTCTCAAAAACTTAACAAACGGTCCGTTTCAGTGACTTCTATGCGCCGGGATCGAGCCCCCACTTGACATTTAGTAGTTTAAGGCATATTTCGGCCACGGAGATGAGTTGTGGAAGCGGTTTGCCTACCTTTCAGGGGCACAATCTCGTTGACTAGCCTCCGTTTCGGACCCAGCTGGGCCACAGGCGGCTTTGGTTGCCTCTGAGCTGTCGCCCCCTTTTCTTCAGACCTTTTGAAGCCCGGAATATGTGCCTTGATCATGTGAGCCAAGATATCCTCGGTTGACGCTGAGTATTCCCCGTTGACAAATTTTAGGAGGCCAAGAATAGCATCCGGCTTTCGAGAGAGCAGCTTGTCCAGTCTAGCTGCCTCTGCTCCTTTCTCGATGTCTGTGCAAAAGTTGGTCCAGCTTTCTTGCTTCGCCTTACGTATTGCATCACTGTATTCATCCCTCTTCGCCGTAAATAAGGTCCATATTTCATCCGTTTTGCCAGTAATTGCACGTATAAACCCCTTTCTGGTTTTCCTGCGAAGCTCTTCGAGTTTCCCGTTCCAGCAGTGTATCTCCCCAGCCTTTCGGAATCTTGTGGGTTCACAATTAATTTCATAAGTAAACTTGATGGTATCGCTGTCAAATAGGAAGTAGGCCGATCCCATGACTAGCTTTCCTATCCCCTTAATAGCTGTGGCTATCACCATCAGCTCTCTCGAGCTTACCTCTAGCAGCGGGACCACGTTGATTCCTTTCGCCAGCATGCAGGCCCTTGTGTTGGCCTTCGGAAAGGGAAGTCCATACGGCACCCAGCAGACGGCAAGATGTATATGCCCGAATATTTCTTCATCAATGATGAGGTGTTAGTTTAATAGGAGGTAGTTTCACCAAAAAATGCCGCAGATATATCAGTTGTGCAAGAAATTTTGATAGAAACACTGTGATTCCGGTATTTTCTGTGTGTGCCCCTGAAAGGTAGGCAACTCACTTGCACATCGCATCGACAGGGTCAAAATATGCCTTAAACTACTAAATGTCAAGTGGGGGACCGATCCGGGTCCGCTCTCTCCAGGGGTTGCAGCATTGTTTGCCACTAGAACACACCAGGCGCGTTACTACATTCAGAAATCCCCCTATATAATTTTCGACAAATTAAGAAAAATTCGTTTGTAATGAGGAAACGTAACTTAGATCAATGGTCTCTATTAATAATACAACCACATTTTCAAATTTGGTTTTCACATTTGCAAGAAAATATAAAAGCAAGCTTCTCCGAATTGCACAATTCTGTAAACAAAATTGGACCAGTTTTTTTTATAAATAAACAATTTGCCATTGTGTGACACTTCCAATATGCGTTACCTTTAAACAATGCAGCTAAAATTTTGAATGGTCAAATTTGGATTTTTTGAAAAACAATTGTTATTCTTGTTTAGTATTTTAACTGACAGGCCACTTTATAATAAACTGTCATTGGCAATTTAATTGCTATATTTCCAGATTAATTTCAAAAACCAGTATTTTTAATTAAAAATTTCAATTTGCAAAATAGTCCAAATTCGGCATTGTAAATAAACAATTGTTACTATTCCTTGGTATTCAATACTGATGAAACCTTTAAATTATTCACCTACAACTTTTTATTTCATTGTCACATTTATCTTTTTATGCTCGTATAGCCTATTTAAAATAACCGATTTTTTCCATTTTTTTATTTAACCACAAAAAAAATAAATAAAAAATGTATAAAGAGTCAAAACTTCTATTTTGTTTAAACTGTTTGTAATTGCTTAGAAATGTTTAAAATCAGTAAACATATTTTCTAGAATTATTCACCTACATTGGGGTGCAAATTAAAAAAAATGTAATTGTTATGAACAATGCTTTCTTGAGGACTAACGAGACTCAAATATCATATTATACACCTTTTTTATTTTAATATATGTAAAAGAATTGTTTATGCACCTCTTACTGAATATATCAATAATGCTCTTTATCATTTTAATAAAATTAGCATTTAAACTTTTGTCACACAGATGGGCTTTCAGTTTTGTATGGTATAGATTTGAAATAACTTTTTAGTAACAATGATCGAGAATGCTTTGTTGCCAGGTAAAAATAACTAAACATTTGAACAATTTTTAACAAATTAAGGCACAGATCAGACATTCTTAAACACATATACCTTGCTTTTCAGCAATATTAAACATAAGTAACTCCACAATGAGAGACTTCCGTTTCCGGCGAGAAGGTGTTTGTTGGCGGTAATTGTGTGTTGCTGAATTTGGACAATTAGAGTGAGACTTGAGGTGAGCTAATGGGCAGAGTGTGAAGGAAGGGTTTTTGGAATAAATGTTTAAATGTTCAAAAAAATAGAAGTGAAAAAGTGAGTGATATTTTGAATGTTTGAGTCACATTTGGGGTAGCCTAAAAGGTCAGTTTGTGTGACGTGTAGAGCATGGTGGGGAGACCGGGGCAACACGGTAGCAGAGCCAGGGCAGGGTAGGTAGGGAAAAGCACGGATGAAGACAAGCTAGCAGGGTGGGGTAGTAGAGTGGCGACAGAAGTTACGCAGGTTACGTAGGGCGATAAAAGCGGATTATTAAAATCAGTTTAATGGGTAGCGGAAACTCTGACGAGGAAGTGTTCTATACGCCAAAGCGTGAGGAAGAGAGGGGAAAATATAGAAAAACAATAGAAAGGGAGAGATTGAGGGCGGAGAGTTTCAGTTCAATCGAGAGGTTTGTGAACAGGAAGAGGGACAGGGCGAAGAGAGGAAGTAGTGAGGATAAGGTAGAAGCAGGATCCACCCTAAAAAATCAGAAAATGTACAGAGCGCCACCGGGAAAAGACCCGAATGGAGAGGGAGAGAAACACAAAGGGAAAGATGAAGACAAAGTTTAACATAGAGGGCCAACAGAAGAAAATTCACGGTTAGATGAGGAAATGGGAAGAAGTCAGGGAAAAGTTAGAGAAAAGGATGCTGACGTTGTTGCAATGACTAGAAAAACAGAAAATGCCTAATAAAAAGGTAGAGGAGTTGAAAGGGAGAATAAAAAAAAATAGAAAGCTCAAACCGTGAGTTTAGAGGTGGGGAGAGTGGGAATGAGGAGAAGGGAAGACTGAGAAAAAGAGAACAAATAATAGAAAAGAAAGAGTGAGAAGAAAGAAAATGAAACATAGTGATAAAGGGTCTAAGATTAGAAGGAAAGGAATTTCAGGAAGGAGTGGAAGATGTGCTAAAACGGATAGATGCTAAAGTAGAGATAGAGCAAATGCGAAGTATAGGAAAGGAAACGCGAAACGGAGAAAAAATGGTACTGGTGAAACTAAAGAATTGGGAACATAAAAGGGAAGTGTTGGCAAAGAGTAGGTTGTTATGTGGAAGCTCGGAGAGAATAGAGGATGATTTGACTTGGGAAGAAAGGAAGATGCAGTATAAGTTAAGGCAAATAGCGGATAAGGAAAGATGTATGGGAAAAAGAACGTGGGTTAAGTATGGCAGAATACAGATTAAAGGTGTGTGGTGGGATGGGGACGAAGAAAGGGAAGATTTAGTAAGAAATGAGATGCCGGGAAACTATGAGAGGAAGGAACGGGAGATAAGAAACTAAAAAATAGTAAGAAACAAAAAGAAATGAGAAACGAAAGTAGGGAAGAATGGAGAATATGTTACTGAAATATAGCAGGATTGGAGAGAACGGATAGGGCCTTTATGAGAAAGTTAGCGCAATGGGATGTAGTAGTGATGATAGAGACGTGGCTAGATGAAAAGGGATGGGAAAGAGTAAGGGGAATATTACCAAGAGGTTACAAATGGCAAGTTCAAAATGCAAAGAGGAAGAATAAAAAAGGCAGAGCAATGGGAGGAATGGTGATGGGATTAAGGGACTAGTGTATAACGGAGAAGGATAAAAAGGAGATGAAATAACACAAAGAAGGATTGATAGTAGAAGAGATAACTGTGGGAGTAGAGAGGTGGAAGATAGTGGGGGTCTATGTGAACGGAGATATGCAGGATAAATCAGAGGAGATGAGAGAACTTATGGAAGAAAATAAGCAAGAGATTTGGCTCATAAGAGGAGGAGATTTTAATGCGAGAACAGAAGATAGAGGAGGAAGGGAATGGGATGGAGAGAGAGGAAGAAAATCCAAAGACAAGATACTGAATGGGGTGGGAAAGAAATTGCTAAAGAGTCTACGGGAGATGGGGTGGTTTATTCTAAACGGAAGTATGGAGAGGGATGAGGAAGGGGGATATACACGTGCAGGAGGAAAGAGGGGAACGGTAATTGATTATGTGGTAGTAGACGACGAAGTAAGAGAGAAGATTAAGAAACTAGAGGTAGGGAACTATATAGATTCGGATCACTTTCCTATTATAGTGACAATAGAGGGAGAAATGAGTAATAACAATAAGGCTAAAAAGGAAGCAAAATTAAAAAGAGCAGGACGAGGGGATTGGTCAATGGAGGATAAAGAAAAGTTCAAGGAAAAAGTCAGGAATATCGAAATGGGGGAAGGAAATGTAAACGAGGAAATGGAAATAGTGATAGGAGAAATAAAAAGAGTATTAGAGTGCACAGGCAAAAAAGAAGTTAGTAAAGGAGGGGATAGAAGTGGATGGGATGAGAAATGTAAACAGAAGAAGAAGGAAATAAGAAGGGAATTCAGAAAATGGAGAAAAGAGACAAGTAGTGGAGAAGAATATTGGAGAAAAAAGAAGGAGTATATTGATTTGTGTGATCAAAAAAAAGAGGAGGAAAATGAAAGGTTTGAGGAAGAAGCGGAAAAGGTTAGGACGGAAGAAGAGGTTTGGAAGGTGGTAAATAGAGAGAGAAGAAGAAGGAAAAGAGTAAGCTAGGATATTGAGATGGTAGAATGGACAAAATATTGTATGGAATTACTAGGAGGGGTAGAGAGGAAAGTTACGAAAGGAGTAAAAGATATTAGGGAAACAGATGAGGAGGAGGATATTACAAGGCGGCAATTGTAAAGGTATTAGGGATTATGGAAGATGGAAAGGCACCTGGTATAGATGAGATCCCAAATGAAGTCTGGAAGTATGGGGGACAGAATTAGAGGAATGGACATGGATAATGTGCAATAGAGTATGGAAAGGAGAGGGGTGGCCAGAGTTACGGAAAGAAGGAGTAGTGATACCAATAGTGGATAAAGGCAAAGAGGAGGAGGTTAAAGATTATAGACGAGTCACACTAATGCCAACATTGTATAAAGTATATGTGACTGTTTTATCGGAGAGGTTAAAGACTCATTAGGCCGACGCGAGATAGAAAAAGTTATGGTCAGAAAGGGGATACGAGAGGGATTAATAAAGAGAGTATCGGAAATTGTTAGAGAAACAAAAAGCAATGTAAAGGTATAAGAAGAGAGGGAGTAAGGTAAGGGTGTTCTCTGATCCCACTTTTATTCAATATATTAACATCAGACTTGGAAGAAGAAATGAAGAAAAAAGGGTGGGGAGGAGTTAGGATAGGGAGCAAAAAGATATATACACTGGCATACGCGGACGATATAGTGTCGATGGCAGAGGATGAAGAAGGGATGGCGGGCTTAATTAATGGATTAGAGAAATACTCAGATGGGAAAAAGTTGAATTTAAATGTAGAAAAAACAAAGATAATGAGGTTTAGAAAAGGAGGGGAAAGAAAGAAAGAATGGGTGGGGAGATGGAAGGGAATAAAATTAGAAGAAGTTAAAGAGTTTAAATATCTGGGATATACCTTGCAAACAAATGGAGATCATAGTGCTCATATAAGAGAAAGGATACAAAAAGCAGCAGGGGTAATGAAACACATATTGGTAATAGGAAAAAGAAGGTTTAAAACAAATTGAAGAAGGAGAATGTGGTTATTTGATACGCTGGTATGGCCAGTATTAGGTTATAAATCAGAAATATGGGGATGGAAAGAAAGGAAAGAGATTAAGAGTTTAAAAGAAAGGTATATAAGGTGGTACGGAAAGGCAGGGGAGTTAGCGAGAAAGTGTTTGATGGAGGTAGAAGAAAGGAGAGGGTGGGCGATGGAATTAACGAGATGGGCAGAAAGGAGGGAGTTCTTTAAGGCTAGAGATATAGAAGACAGGACTGGAGTAAACTATGAAGAAGAGGAAAAAAGGGAGACGGAAAAAAAATTAATAGAAAGATGGGGGATGATTGAGGAATCAAAATATAATAAATGGTATAAGATAATAAAAACGGAAGTTAGATTCAAAACCATCTCTGGCGGCGATTATAATGTACGTAGCAAGAAACTTCGTAACTTAAGCAAAACCAGAGAACAATAAGACGCCGACAACTTGGGAATTCAGTTATTTATTAAGTTATTTCTGAATACGATTAATTTTTGTTCACTGTGTGTCTAATTTCTCACCATCTCTGTCGTTCTCATTGGCGAGCGTTTTTCTATCCTCTTAGCCTTCATCCTCCATCTTTTTTCGCCCCTTGCCATGCTGTCGATCTAGGAATAGATTTTCCGTCTTAAAAGATCTGTCTGATAATGTACGCAACTTATTTTGGTTTTGAGAGTCGTAAATTCAATTAAAAAAGTAAAAATTTGACAGCTAAGTTTGGTTATCAATTAAAGAAAGGATGGGAAATACTAAAAGGAAGATAAAAAGGGATTGAGCACTCCTAAACAAGAACCAGGAGCTCGGTCGGTCGTTTACTATAGATTAGTAAAATTCAGTACTGAAATACAGATTTTTACAGCTAAATTGTTACAATTTTTAATGATATTCCGTCCTTTGCTTAAATTACTTTCAAATTAATCACTGTTTTTTTATTCAAAATGTATTAATTAATTAATGAATATGAGGGTATAGGGAATTATCAGATGAGCCAATATTGATTTCCCAATTGTTAATTCATTATTAGCAAGGTCAATTTTCCTTTAACTGATAATTAGGTTCGGACTAAATTCGGATTAAATTCGAACTTCATAATAAATTATGAAGTCTGAATTCTTTTCGATAAACTAGAGGGGCATTTTAGAAGTGCCGCATGGTTTCGTTCACAGCGAGGGTCATCTTTATTCTTCACGCTAATACGTTCATGATATGTAATATACGTTCATGACTGGAACAGAAAGATATGACACAATGACGATGAACCTGCACTTTTTATTGAAATTGACGTGGCTAGGAATATGAACTGTAGTAGGAACCAAAATACAACTGACTCATAAGTGTAACCAGAAATTGACACAGATAAGTCTCTCGAGTGCCTACAGACTACTGATCGGTACCTGTGCAACACGCTGTGTCAGGTGTGTCACGCTGTGTCAGGTAAGAAGCAAATTACCTGAACCCACTTTATATTTCACGAACTTTCAACACCGCACCCCCCTTGGGTGATGCTTTTTCCATTGTTCTTAACACGGAGAATGGCACTTTGGTAGACCCCCACCCTCCCCTGAACGTAACACGCAGAGTATATTCTAAGGAAATTTTATAACTACACGGATCCAGCCTAACTCGAAAGCTAAAAAAAGAAAAAAAGGAAATTTTTAACCAACTTTCCGTTTTTTTACCACACTACCCTTCGTCGAAAGACAAATAAACCTCTGTTTTCTCCCTTATTTATCCAAAAATTGTCCTAATAGTGTGTTGTGGTAAAAATTTAGAACTGCACATTTTCATATTAAGAACTGCACTTTTTGTTAGAACTGCATTATTGTCTAGAACTGCACGTTAGAATATACTCTGGTAACACGTATTTTGTGATTGACCCCATACTTACAGTCCTGATAAAATGTGGAATCCCGAACATACGTCTTATAGATAATCTCTTGGGCATTTATATACTCTTTAGTTTTCTTTGCTTAAATTCTCGAGCCACATAATCCCGGTTCGGGGTTCTCCAAAACGAGAGTTAAATTCTTGAATACATTTCTTCTTCATTGAGGTTTGGTTTTTCCCAAAATAGGAATGAACTCATTATCAATAATTAGCAAACAATTTTAAGATACCTATACATTCGCGTGTAAAATATTCACAGGGCTGGGTACACTAAAAGTCTTAATTATTAGAAGAACAATTAAATTATGTAAAAAAAAAGTATCCTAAAATTTGTTCGTATACAATTACACAAGACTTTTAAATGTGTTGGAAGTAATTAAACTCACACTACCATAAACATTTTTCGCCGAGTACAAAATAAACGAAGATATTTAGAGTTTAACACGTGTTCGCGGTGATGGAAAGCAATAGTTCATCCGATTGGATTATATTTTTTTACAGATTTTATTTACTTTTTAAAAAAGGGAAGAAGAATTTTCACAAGCACTTTCCACTTTTCATAATTGAATATTTTTAAAGAACCTATGATCTAATTCGAGTAGAAGGTGGCCGTGAGCACTCGCTCTCATCGTGCGTTGAAAAGCATCTCATCATATTGATGGCACATACGCACGGAGAAAAATGGAAGGTCACTTGGGCCATCTAGATGCGCAGACAGGCCATATTGCAGGGTCAACTATAGGACAGCCCTTGAAGATGTCTAAAGCGACTATCTCTAAAAGGTTGAAACAGGAGGTTCAAATCGATCATCTCAGAGTTTCGACATGGTCATCTCGAACGGTAGACTCAAGCGTCATAAAGAGTCGAACCGATCATCACAAAGCACAGAATTGATTATTATAAAAGGTCGAATTGCTCATCATA
>CAKNWU010254739.1:0-14701 GCA_932072015.1 Andricus quercustozae | reverse complement strand
TTTCGATTCGCGTACCAGGCCAAACCGCGACATTTAAGGAAACTGAATTCGGTTGGATCCTCGCCGGGCGTCACAGTAGTTCCATGCAAGCTCTTCGTGATAACCATCACATGAAGGCGTCTTGCAACCTCATAAAGTTTCAAGAGTTGCCAATTTTGTGGGAATTAGAGGGGGGAAATCCTTCCAAATTCCGTTCAAAAGAGGAGCAAGCTTGCGAGTCTCATTATATGAATAATACCACCCGAGACGAGACTAACCGTTACGTGGTAATACTTCCATTTAACGAGAAAAAAGATTCTCTCGGGGACTCGCGAAACACAGCTTTTCAGCATTTTTGTGCACTGGAGAGAAAATTCAAGAAAAATCCGAAATTTAAATCATAATACGTTGATTGTGTTCAGGGTTACATCGAAGAGAAACACATGTCTCTCGTTCCCAGCCATGAGCTTTCAAATTCAGGCTATTTTCTGCCACATCACGCGGTAGTCAAGGAATTGAGCCCCACAACCAAAACTCGAGTTGTCTTTGACGGCTCGGCGAAAACATCTACCTGCCTTTCATTAAACGACACTCTTATGGTAGATCCGATAATACAAGAGGACCTATTTTCTATTGTGACTCGATTCAGATTCTTTCCATATGCCTTTACAGCTGACATTCAGCAAATGTATCGGCAGATTCGCGGGTTAGTCCGGAAGATATAAAGTTCTAAAAAATCTTATGGCGCGCAGAGCCTATAGAATCCATCAAAATTTACTCCCTCAACAGAGTAACCTTTGGCACTGCGTGTGCACCATTCCTCGCTGTCCATACGTTGCATCAGCTCGCGGACGACGAACAAGAATCTCATCCTATCGCAGCAAAAATTCTAAGGCGTGACTTTTATGTCGACGACCTTCTCTCAGGAGCGCATACTTTTCAAGACGCTCTTGAGCTTAGAACTGATTTAATTGCTGTTCTAGCCAAAAGTAGTTTTATTCTACGAAAATGAGCGTTCAATCACCCCGACTTAAGCAATGAAGCTGCCAGCGAAAATTCAACCACATTTAGATCACTCGATCCTTCGGAGACGGTAAAAACATTTGGCTTTCATTGGGATGTGAGCACTGATACCATTTTATATACCGTCCAGTTACCAACTTCTAAGAATCCAATAAAAAAGCGAGTAATTTCGTCTCAAACTGCCAGTTTCTTTGACCCTTTAGGATTACTGGGGCCAGTTATAGTTAGAGCAAAAATAATGATACAGTAACTCTGGAAATGTAAAATCACTTGGGACACACCCGTCCCAAATGAAATCAAAGAGACTTGGGTTGAATATCGAGACAAATTGCCGCTACTGAATAATATTGAATTACAAAGATGCATTACAATTCCAAATCCAACCGAATTGCGACTTCGCGGTTTTTGCGCTCCAAGTGAAAAGGCTTACGGTGCTTGCCTTTATCTTCGATCGTCCAACGATCAAAGTAAGCACCATTGTGCTCTCATTTGCTCAAAAACGTGAGTCGCGCCGATGAAAACAACGACACTACCTATATTGGAATTGTGTGTTTCCAATTTACTAGCTAAATTGTACAGTGCCGCGATAAAATCACTGCAAATGCAATTTTTAAAGGTTTGTTTCTGGTCGGACTCGACAATTGCACTTAATTGGATCAATACGGAACTTCACACGTTGAAGACGTTCGTTGCCAATGGTGTAGCAGAAATTCAGGAAAAAACGAAACCTCATGAGTGGCGACACGTACCCACTCATGACAATCCTGCGGACCTCATTTAACGCGAACAGGGTCCATAGGAATTTCTAAAAAACAACTTTTGTTCCCATGGTCCAGAATGTCATAGCCAAAACACTGAAACTTGGCCACAATTTACTTTGAAAACGAACGAAATTCCAGAAAGCCGCGAACCTAAATCGATTGTGTCCTTAAAGATTACTTAAAAAGGAGTAAACCTTATAGAAAAATTCAGCAAATTCCAAAAAATTCAACACGTTGTCGCCTATTATTTTAGATTTTTCAATACTGCAAAAACTAAAGATGAAAAGTCCAGGGAAAAGGGTCAACTATCACAAACGGAACTCGCAGCAGCTTCCCACGTGATAATTCGATTAACGCAAGCTGAAAACTTTTCAGGTTAAATCCCTTTCTAGATCAGGGTATTATCCGAGTTGGAGGAAGACTAGTCAACGCGAATATACCTCAATCACAAAAGCATCCAATCGTCCTTCCAAAACGACATCACATTACGAATTTTATCATTCGTGATGAGCATAAGAAACTTTTTCACGCCGGAGCTAAGGCAACCCTGTACGGCGTTCGCGAGAAGTAGTGGCCTATCGACGGTCGTAACGCGACTCGGCACGTCATCCATCAATGCGTAAAATGCTTTAGAGCGAAGCCGCGCGAAACAAATTATTTAATGGGGAGTTTGTCTAAGGATCGCGGTTTCTTTTGTACGACCTTTCGAGCATGCGGGCGTAGATTACTGTGAAAAATTCTATATTAAGGAGCATCGACATCTAAATCGAACAAAACTTAAAACGTACGTAGCGATTTTCGTTTGTTTAGCCACCAAAGCAGTACATTTAGAACTCGCGAGCGATTTGACTACAGATGCTTTCATTGCTTGCTTATCACGCTTCTTCGCTCTTAGAGGACTTTCTAAATCCGTCTCATCAGATAATGCAACTAATTCCGTCGGTGCCAATAACGAATTAAAGGATCTTTACAAACAGCCTGAATCCTGTGAGCATATTGATCAGGTAACAAATTATTTAACGTCAAATGTTATTGTCTGGCATTTCATACCCCCTCGAGCTCCACATTTCGGGGCCTTTGGGAAGAGTCTGTGAAATAATTTAAAAATCATTTTAAAAGAGTAGCCGGAAATTCACTTCTGACATATGAGCAGCTTCATACATACGTGGTTGAGATTGGAGCTATCCTAAATTCACGTCCTCTCACTCCACTATCCCCTGATCCAAATGATTTGCTCCCTTTAACCCCAGGCCATTTCCTCGTCGGTACTTCCATGACTAGCTTGCCACAAACAGACTTGCGCAACACTCCAGCTCACCGCTTGACTTTTTGAAACTTGCACAGAAAATGCGTCAACACTTTTGGGGCCGATGGTACAAGGAGTACCTAAATGAACTCATCTCTCGAAACAAGTGGCAGACTAAAACTGACCAGAGTAACATCAAATTAGGGACCTTGGTGATTATCAAGGAAGATAATCTTCCACCAATGATGTGGAAACTGGGGCGCATTATTGCTATCCACCCTGGAGACGACGCAGTTATGCGCTCGGTAACCTTGCAAACAGCATCTGGTACCTGTAGGCGATCACTGAAGCAGATTCATCCTCTTCCAATTGATAATTAATGTTTTTACTTCAAAACTGCATGTGAACCGATGTTAAATTAGAATTATATTTTTAATTGCTCTTCGATATGTCTATCATTATCAAACTAGAAGTACGCTTTAGATGTAAACGGTTAAGACGAAATAGGTATAGAAGACTTTATAAAGTCCGTAAAAAGAGGAAAGAAAAGATGTAGCCAACCCGACCTTTTACTAGATTTTATTATAGCCGAAAAAATAAGAGGTAATGCGAAGAAATCAATTAGATATATAAGAATAAATTCTTTTGATGAATTATACAACGCATTACGTCAAAATTTATCACAACTAAAGTTGGGTCCAAAGGTATAGGCCCCTCACTTTTTTGCTTGCAACTCGCACACAAAAAATCTCTGAAATATCTAATAAAAAGCATCTGCAAGCTTAAAGTCGACTTTGACCTATTCCCATAAAGAGGGCGACGTTGGGACTTGCGATCGAATGAAGAGAAGAAGCCGTTTAATGGCTCCAAATGTGGGGTTTTTGTCATGCGATTTCAGTGCAATAATTAAATTGATGATAAAGTCATTCTTACGCGAGTGATATCATTTTGAATATTTCTGACTTTAATCTGTGTGGGCGCGTGACCAACACATCGGGACAAGTGGCTGCAAAAAAAGTAACATTTCTATGACAATAGTAATTCCAGAAGCAAGGCATCTTCAAGACGTTGAGACGGCCCGGCTTCGTTCAACCACATCTGTTTCGGCCATTTGGAATTACTATTGTCATAGAAAGGGTAATTTTTTCCGCCACTTGTCCCGCTGTGTTGGTCACGCTGCCACACTGATTATAGTCAGAAATATTCAAAATTATATCAATCGCGTAAGAATGATTTAATCATCAATTTCATTATTGCGCTGAAATCGCATGACAAAACCCCACCTTTGGAGCCATTAAACGGCTTCCTATCTTCATTCGTTCGCAAGATAAAGTTTTTGTAAATAAACCACCGTATAAAGTAAACTATTGCATATTTCAGCATTTTGAAAAACGCATTGCATTCAGAAATGTTCAAAGAATATCTGTGAATTTTTTCAGATTGTTACTAACGTCGCCCTCCTTCTGGGAACAGGTCAAATCGACCCTTGAAAAAGGAGGCCGAAAACCCCTGTTTTGGGACGTTTTGCCCTCTAACTATTTTTAGATATTTCAGAGATTTTTTTGGTGCAATTTGCAAGCAGAAAAAGCGAGGGGCCTATACCTTTGAATCCGACTTTAGGATCACTATCTGCAATAAAGTCTAAATTAGAAAACAAAATAAGGACAAACGGAATTAACTCAAATTTTTAATTTAAGATTTCCACATGTAGTTAATGAATTAGAATTCGCAGTACAAAATGAACATACGAATCTGATAGAAAGAAAAGTTGCTTTAAGCATTGAAGACGGCGAATGTTTAAAACAATATTTTTTTAATTTAAAAAGGGAAATCGGACTTCAAGTTAAAGCCCAAAAGCCATCTAGTTAGACAGGAGCACAGAATTCGGCAATAGAAATGGATATTTGGCTACGAGAAGCGCGGCCAATTTGTCAACTAACAATAATAAATAAATGCGGAAAAAAGGTCACTTCGCGGCCCAATGCTGTGTTAAACCCCAAAATTTTGAGAATACCCAAAACGACCACCTCAAACTCAAATCAGGACAAGGAGGGAACAGGAAGAAGAGGAAAATTACCAAGAAACCCAAGTAATGACACAAGAGGAAATTCAAGAACAGATAGATTACGAAGAGACTGCCGAATATCAGCAATCTTTGGACGATTGCAATCCGTACAAGGAAGAAGAACAGACGGAAAAAAATACAGATTCTTAGTAGATTCTGGATCTTCACTGAATTTATTAAAAGAATCGACCCTAACCTTAAATCAACCGACTCATCGACTTATAAAAAACTTTTTAATGGGAAATGATAAACACCAAGCAAACAGTGCAACGTACCTTAATTACTTAGGAAAGAATCACCTTTTTCACATAATCAATTATGACTTTCCTCTATCAGAAGAAGGTATAAAGGGTTTACCATTCTTCAATAAATTCAATAGATATTCAATAACTACAAATTATTCAATTTTAGAAAATAAAAAACTACAGTTACATGATGGCGGGGAATATATCTCACAACACTCAAGTTTAGTTTGTCAAATTCAAACAGACGAAAATAATAATCTAGACGTTTGGATAGAAGATCATGAAGGAATATCGGATGGTATTCACCGAATAAAAAATAAAAAAAAACTTTACCAATATTCAATTATAACATGAAACCCATAGATGTACCAAAAACTATAAATTGCTAAAAAATAATGGATATTGAATAAAGGAATCCGCATTTAACAGGAGTGCTGGTTTCCACCAGATCCCGATGGAAGAGAAATAAAATATATATATACAGCTTTTTCTACTTCACAAGGACACTTTGAATATAATCGGATGCCCCAGTGGCGTATCCAGGGGGAGGGGGCTGTTATACACTGGAAAACTTTATTCTACTTACAACAGCTTGTGTCTATGTTCTGATAACTCTGTTATTTGCCATAAATACTAATGCGAAAGAGGGATTATGTAGAGTACAGACACCAAAATAAACTGGTGTCTATTCCTCATGTTACCTTCGAAAATGAAGGCAGTTGTAGATCTCTACATTTAAAATTAAATAAATTCAAAGGCCAACACCATAAAACAAGATATTAGAACATCAAAGATTCAATTATAAGTATAGCCTTGTCCTAATCCAGATCATAAATTAGGAAGACCCTCATTCTAGACTAAAGTGCTGTCAGAATGCATTGGAATTTTTTTTTCGAAGTTTCATGCATATCGGTCCCAAACTTCATTTAGTAAATTTTATTCATAATCGTCAATATTAGGTGTATCGAGTTGAAACTCAATACTTCCTTTCACAATTAGAAATAGAATACGAATAAAAACTTATTTTTTGCATATCACCCCAATAAGTCTGTTCTACAGGGTCCTAAAAAACCACTATAAATGAAAAATTGGGTTTCCCGAGTTTCTGGCGCTAATTATCATTTTCTTTACGATTTTTAAAAATAAAAATTATTTCTACTACATAAAATACTACGCTATAATGATAACTTATGAATTTTTCAAACAATTTATTATTGTTTTTAGTCATTTTCTCTTGGAATATATATAAAAATTCGCGGTTTTTTCGAACTTTTCAACTTATTTTCAACTTTTCAATTAGAGCGAGGCAATAATCAATAAAATTAAACAGAAATATTTTTTCACAATTTATTCTTATTTATGATAATATTCATAATCAATTCATTATTATTTTTAATAATATTCTCTTTGAATAATGCCAGAAATTTAAGGTTTTCTTCAAAATATACAAATTTTTGTTAACGTATATCTTAAAGTGAGTTAATAATTAGTGAAATTTAACAAATATAATTGTTACATTAATATTGTGTATAACTATCTTCTCCTATATTAATGCTACATAGTTGCGGCTTTTTCTGAAATTTTCCCCTTTTTTCAACTTTTCACTTTGTGATGTAATAACTAAGTCAAGTCAACAAGCATAATTGTTTAAGCAGTTCATTATTGATTATAACTATCTTCTCTTAATATATTTGTCTGAAATAACAGATAAACAGATATTTGAAATGATTTTAAAATTTACTATATCAATAATATTCAATATAAATTTTCCATGAGAGCCTTTTTGTTTAAATGATTATTAATACTTATTATTTGTGGGCGTCCGGATGGAACGGGCCCTTGTGGGCGGTTATTATCGGATTTAAGTGAGGAATATTAAGCCCTATACTGAATCTTTTGGCACTATATTTATGTCCTGAAAGCAAGCGGCAATTGGTATATTTCATTTCCCAACTTCAAACATGCCCCGGCGACTAGTTTTTCAACCTAAACGGTTTGTCATGGGCTTAAAATGCCGCGAAGTTATCCAACTACATGATTCTGTATGTAACTCCATACTGGCCATAAGTGCCCTTTTCGTGTGGACGCTCAGATTTGTTCCTGACAGCTGCACTTGTCGAGCAGCTCTTGATGGAATTTTTGAACTTCTGCGTTCTTCACTTCGGCTTTCAGAAGTGAAGCATCTAGATGGAGTAATGCACTTTCCTCAATTCTGATGTTAAAATGCAGGCCAAGGGTCTCGGCCGCTTGCTTTGCGGCCTTGTAAAGGAACGCTCCTTTACCAATCATCTCGTGGTTCCTGACAATTTTTAGCAGAGGATCTATGCCATTGGCTACGATATAAGCCGTACTTAGAACAATTCGGTTATGAAGACACTGGAGACTCAGAAGTACGCGTCCGCCTTGACGGCGTGAAACGTATAATCGCGGACCTTGATGTCACATCAAGGACCTTAAGTTCGTTCTTCGTCCATTGAACCACCCCAAACGAGTAGAGTAAAACCGGGATGGCAAGCATGTTAGTCGCAGATATCTTGTTCAACGCTGACAGATTGGAAGACCAAATCTGTCGAAAAAGATGCTTGTATATGCTTCGGAGAGACTCCTTTACTGATGTTATGTCCTGCATGCGGCTTCGAAGCACGCCCAGGTATGTATAGGTCTCTCCAGTGTTAAGATGGCTAATAACACTTATATCCACAAGCTCAGGGTCATCGCGAACACCAACAATCTTTTCATTCTTCAGATGAATTTTGGCACATTTATCCAGTCCAAAGTCCATCCCAATCTCTCATATGTACTTCGCGACGATATTTATGGCAGTTTGAAGTTTGCCTTTACCAGAGGCATAGAGCGTTAGGTCATCCATATAAAATACATGGGTGACCTTATGCTCGCGCTGGTTAGTGTCGCCACAGAGGTATCCAGAAGAATTTCGTAGTGCGAGAGATAGAGGCAGAAGTGTGATGCAAAAAAGTAAAGGGCTCATGGTATCACCCTGAAAGACGCCCCTCTGGAAGGTGACGTTGCTTGTTGTCAAACGATAATTTCGAGATGAGATAGTAAATCTAGTTTTACAAAGAGGCATTAATCTCTCTATGCATCTCAATCTGTGTGGATGCACCTTCAAGCTTTCCAACAGGCAGATGATAAGTCTATGACAGGTTGAATCGAAAGCTTTCAGGTAGTCAATCCAGGCCATTGACAGGACGCGCTGATGAGCTGCAGCGTCTTTGCAGACACACCTGTCAATTAGCAGGTTCTCTAGACAGCCTGCTACACCTTTTTTGGAGTCACGTTGTTCGTACATCTCACGCCACATAGGCTCAATTCGCCGAACAATCCTGTTGTTTAGGACAGCTGTAAAGATCTTATACAGTGTGTTGAAACAATTTATTGGCTTGTAATGCTCTGGGTTGGACAAGTTGCCATTTTTCGGTAGGAGTATAGAGCGTCCTAACACCAGCCACTGCGGAATGGGCGTCTCTGACTTTAAATATGAAGTGAATGTGCGGGCCAAATGTTGGTGTGTAGAAGTGAACTTCTTCCACCAGAAGTTCTTGATACCATCTGGTCCAGCACTGGAAAAGTTCTTCGTTCCTTTAAGTGCTTTTGTAACCTCTTCGGCAGTGATTGATGGACAATCCTCCTCAGATTTTATGAGGTTGTCGCAAAATTCCTTGAAGCGGATGATATTGTCAGTATTTTCTTTCCACTCTAGTGTTTTCGGGATCTTGTATACCTCTTTTTAAAAAGTCTCTACCTCGTTGGGCTTGGGTGGATTTTTGACAGAAACAGGGGGATCATTGAACAGGCGAGATGGGTCAGCGAGAAACTGTCGAATCTCCATGATGAATCTCTCCCTCTTCTGTATTCTCCTCCTTGCACTTTCGAACCCTTTGTGTAAACGGTCTACCAGATGCTATGTAGTTAATCACACATTGAAGACGGGTCGAAATCTGTCTTGCCGATCCCATCTTCTTGTTCAGTTGATGTAAGCGTGTTTTGGTCTTATCCAATCAAAATTGGTGCCTCCTTTTTCAGGGCCAAAATTGTTCTGGATAAGGTTCTACGACGATTATCTGAAAACCCTAAATTGTTCCAAGAATATTCTAATTTCTTAGCTGAATATGAAAAATTAGGACATATGGAACTTGTAAAACAGGAAGAGCTAGATACTTCCTCTCAGAATGTGTATTTACCTCACCACCCGGTTTTGAGAGAAAGCAGTTCTACTACAAAGCTAACAGTTGTATTCAACGCGTCAAGCTTAACTTCGAACAACAGTTCTTTGAATTCGCACTTGCACACTGGTCTAAAGATTCTAAATGATTTAGTCTCAATTATCTTGAACTGGAGATCGCCTCGTTTTGTTTACATGGCTGATATTGAAAAAATGTTCAGACAAATTTTAGTGGATCCTCGTGATTGCAATTATCAAAGAATGTTATGGTACTCTCCTACAAAAAAAAATTGTGGCCTATCGACTTTTAAATGTCACTTATGGTACTGCCTGTGCTCCTTACTTGGCTAATAAAATTATTAAACAATTAGCTCACGACGAAGGAAATAAATTTCCTTTAGCCAAGAGTATCATCGAACAAAATATCTACGTCGATGATGTTTTGTTTGGTTTATTTTTGGAAGCTTGTCCGTTTGGCAAACATGACAGGGCATGACAGAGTTTTCATTGGCTGAAGATGCTCAGTTCAAGGTTTTACGCTTATTTTGGGGTCCTGAGTCTGATGAGTTTTTCTTTAAAGTGACTTCCTCGCCTGTCGACATTCCAACTAAGCGGATTGCACTTTCTGTTATAGCTAAGCTATATGATCCAATGGGCTGGTTAACTCCAGTAATTGTTGTGGCCAAGATACTAATGCAAGAGCTTTGGCTAAGAAAGCTCGATTGGGATGAGAAGCTGCCTGGCGACATTCGCAATCAGTGGTCTGACTATCATAATTCTTTGGAAAAATTGGAATCTTTGAAGGTTCCTAGGCGGACAGGCCAACTGCAATCAAATTTAAATTTTGAGATTCATGGATTTTCTGATGCTTCTTCTAAGGCCTACTCTGCTTCTGTGTATCTTAGAATTCTTAGTGAAGATCTAAATAATGCTCAAGTTAGCTTATTAATGGCTAAATCTAAAGCGGCTCCTCTTAAATACGTGTCAATTCCACGTTTAGAATTATGTGGAGCAGCCTTACTGGCTAAAACACTCAAATTTCTGATGGATACTATGCTGCTTAAAAATGTCCCCACGCTTTGTCACACCGATTCGGTCACTGTTTTGGCTTGGCTTGGAAAGCATCCCTCAAATTGGCCAGTTTTTGTAGCCAATAGAGTTTCCCTGATTCACGAGCTTGTCCCTCGTGCCAAATAGCGATATATTTCGACTAAAGATAATCCTGCTGACTGCGCTACGCGGGGACTGTCGCCAGATAAAATTTTGAAGCACCCACTATGGTGGCAAGGTCGGACTTGCATGTTGGTGGCGGTAGGGATTCTATGTTCGGTGACAGGTGGTGAAAGAACTTTACAGTTAGATATTTAGTGAAAGTGAGGTTAGGTTGGCAAGGATTAGGGGGATTTTGTGGTCAGGAGTTTGGGGCCTTAGAGGGCTGTGAGGAATTGAAAAAACAGAATAAAATAAAAAAGAGAAATAAAGGGAAAATTTGGCGGCAATAGACGGCAGTATTCTCTAGTGACATCTGTCGGTTGCGGCGGGGACTGCATGGAGAGGTCCCAGTTACCGACGGCAGAGCGGGAGGTAGGCAGTGAGAGTGCTGGTAGTGAAATTGACGGGGAGGAAATTTTCCAAGTGCCACGACGGCCAACAGTGCGTGGTCGAGTTTCGAGCAGCGCGTCGGGGAGTGGGGGCAAACGGAACGGTGGGAGCGAAGGAAGCGAGAAAGTAAGAGAGAGAACGTCAAGCGCAAGTGACGGGGAGGATCTCTTGAAGAGAAAGAGAGACAACCAAGAGAGCCCGGAGAAAAGCGAGGTAGAGAGTCCATTTAAAAAAAGCGGGAGGACACGTAGGTCACCCCCCAAAAAATGGAGGGAAAGTCGGAGAAGGAGGCTCTCGGGATGTTATTAGGCGAGATCAGGGGGCTGAGGGAGGACATAAGGGGGACTTGAGAATTAGGGATGAGAAATGGGAAAAGGAGATGAATGAGCTGAGGGAGAGAGTAGAAGGGTTGGAGAGGGGTAGGACAGAGAAAGACGTTACGATAAAGCAGATGAAAGAGGAGAGTAGGGAGTGGAAGGAAAGGATGGAGAAAAGGCTTGAAAAGGTGGCGGGCAGGGTGGAAGGGGAAGTAGTTGGCGGGGGGGGGGGGGGGCGAAATTAAAGGTATTTTGGAGAGGGTAGAGAATATGATAGAAGAGAAAGTGGGAGAGCGTAGGAATGATAAGGAGGAGAGGGAGGATAGGGAAAGGTTTAGGGCAATGGAGATGAGAATGGAGAGAAGAGAGAAGAGAGAAAGCATACAGGAGAAACAATATTGTGATAAGAGGGATGAAGCTAAAGAGCGGTGAAGAAAGGGAGGGTGTGGACACGCTGCTACAGAGCATAGGCTGTGCTAAAGAGATGGTAGGAAAAGTCAAGTTGGAGGGGAGGAAGGAGAAGGAAGTGGCGGTTGTGGAGTTAAGAGCTGGGAAGAAAAGTTGGGGGTGATGCGAAATAAGAATAGAATAAAGGATAGGGCCGTTTTCATCGATCACGATTTGATGAGAAAAGAAAGGGATGTGCAGAGAATGCTGTACGGCAGGGCTAGGAGTGAAAGGAGAGAAGGGAGATCGGCAAAGGTAGGATATCAGAAAATAAGGATAGACGAGAAAATGTGGGTGTGGGATGAGGAGAAAGAGGTGTTGAAAGAAGTACAGGGGAATTTGTTTCGTAGAAAGTAGGGAGGCGAGGGTAGTGCAGGGTAGAGGAGTAGTGAAGGTGCTGTACTGGAATGTAGCAAGGATAAGGTAGTAAATAAGGACGGGGAGATTCTAAGGGACTGGATGGAGGATAGAGGCTGGGCGGTGGCGAATGGTATGGTAACTGCGGACGAAGAGGGAGAATACACATATGTAAGTAAGGTGGGGGTGTCGGTGATAGATTATGTAGTCATGAATACGCATGGATGGGAGGAGACGGAAAGATTCGTAGTGGAGGGAAGGTTGGATTAGGACCGTCAGCCATTGGGGTTGTGGATAAGGGGGGAGAGTGGCGGAAGGCAAGGTGGGGGGGAAGGAGGGTCGATGGGAGAGAGGGTGAGCTGGAAGAGGGAGGCGATAGAGAGGTATAAGGAGCAGTTAGGGAACTTAAGATTTGAAGGGGAATCGGTGGAATAGATATGGGAGGATTTAAAAGAGAAAGTTGAAGGTTGCATGCAAAAGAAGGTATTCAAAAAGAAAAAGAAAAGAATGGTGAAGTCGTAGTGGGATAGGGAATGCAAAAAGATGAAAAGGAAGGTGAAGAGGCTGTACAAGAAGTGGAAAGAGGGTATAGCGAAAAGGGAGGAGTACGTAGAAATGAGGAAGGAGTTTAGATTGATGTGTAAGAAGAAAGAACAGGAAAAGGAGAAAGATCTGGAAGAGGAGTTAGGGAATGTTAAGACAGAGGGGGATGTGTGGAAGATAATAAATAGGTTTAGAAAGCGTAGAGTGGGGATAAGTGAGAAGATAGGGAGTGAGGAGTGGAGGGAGTTTTTTAAGGAATCATTCCAGGGCTCAGATTCAAAGAAGAGGGATGGTGGGAGTAGAAGAACGCGGGAGGCAGAGTTGGAGGAGTTGGGTGATGAGGAGATAGAGAAACAGATAAGGAAGTTAAGAAGGTCAAAAGCAGCAGGGCTGGATGGAGTAGAGAACGAAGCATGGCTGTTTAGTACACAAGAGGTTAGAGAGAGGCTGAAGGAGGTAGTAAAGAAAGTATGGAGGGGGGATGGATTCCCAGGAGGGTGGAGAGAAGGGTTAATAGTGCCACTGTATAAGAAAGGAGACAGGAATAGGCAGGAAAATTATAGAGGGATTACGCTAATGAATACGGCGTATAAAATATACGCGATGGTGGTGGCGGAGAGGCTGCGGAAGGATGTCGAGGGGAAAGGAATATTGCCGGAGACGAAGGCGGGCTTTAGAGCGGGTAGGAGTACTATCGACAATATCTACGTTCTGCAGCACGTGGTGGATAGAGAATTAGCGAAGAAGGGGTCAAGGGTGTACGCGTTTTTCGTGGATCTCAAAGGCGCGTTTCCTTCGGTGGATAGGGGAAGATTGTGGGAGGCGATGGAGGATAGGGGAGTGGAGAGAGGCCTGATCGAGAGGGTAAGGGAGATATATGAAGAGACCAAAGATAAGGTAAGGGGAGGGGAGGGGATTTCGGCGGGATTCTGGATGGATAGGGGGTTAAGGCAAGGGTGTCCGCTTAGCCCAATGCTTTTTGCAATTTTAATAGCGGATATGGAAAGTAAGCTGGAGGCCGGGGTGGTAGGAGGAGTCAGGATAGGAGGGGTTAGGATCTGGTCACTAGCGTATGCAGATGACATAGTGTTACTGGCAAGAAGCGAAGAGGCCTTAAAGGAGATGATGAAGAGGTTGAGAAAATACCTGGATAGGAAGAGGTTAGAGCTGAATGCGGAAAAGTCTAAGGTTATGGTGTTCAGAAAAGGAGGGGGGAGGGATAAGGGAGGGGAGTGGAAGTGGAAGGGAGAGGCGGTGCAGGAGGTGAAAGAGTTTGTGTACCTGGGCTTCGTGTTTCGGAGGAATGGGGGAGTAGATGGTCACATAAAGTTGAGAGTGAGGAGGGCAAATGTGGTGATGAGGCAGGTATGGGGGCTGGGAAAGAAGCTATTCGCAGATGATTTTGAAAGGAGAATGAAATTGTTTGACTCGCTAGTGATGAGCGTGCTATTGTATGGCGTAGAGGTATGGGGGCGGAAGGAAAGTGAAGAGGTAAATAGGACACAGGAGAGGTATGTAAAGTGGACATTGGGGTTGGCAAGGAACACGCCTAGTTATATTGTCAGGAGGGAGACGGGGAGAACGAGTGTAGGGATTCTAGCGGGGAGTCGGGCGTGTAAATATGAGGAGAAATTTTTGGAAGAGGGGGGAAGTAAGCTGGTTAGGGAGTGTTGGTGGGAGAAGGAGAACAGGAGAGGGGGTGGGAGGATGGAGGCTGAAAGGGAAAGGTATTTTAGAGTGAATGGACTACAGATGGATGAAGTGAGAAGGATGCATGAGGAAGGAAGGAAGGTATATGAGTTGGTTAAGAAAAACGGCATGGAGAGAGAGAAGGCAGCAGGGGAAGAAAGAATAAGAGAGTCAAGGTTTAACGGGAACTATGTGTGGATTATGCCAAGGGAGAGAGCGCAATATTTGTGTGAGAAAGGAGAGA
>CAKNWU010254604.1:0-12302 GCA_932072015.1 Andricus quercustozae | reverse complement strand
ACTAAAACAATATTCACATTATATTTTCTTTCGATCAGTGCATAGATTTTTAATGTACCAATTTTAAATTTATCAACTTATATATTCTTTTAAAGAATTAAAAAAATATATTCTCAAAGAATAAGTCGAAATACTTGAGAATATATGGGAATATTTAGGAATATCTGTGAATACAAGGAATACTGGGAATATATGAAAACTGGAGAAAATATGTGGGAATATGAGGGAATATTTGAGAGTACTTCAGAATACTTGGGAATATTTCGGAATATATTTCAAAGCAAATCACAGCATTTAAAAAAAATCTTTTTGCGAGACTTTTATACCCTTTTTTTAAACATATTTTAAACATAAAATCACATGAAAGTAAATACTGAATTTCAATCTTTACATTAAGTCAATTATTTATTTATTTGACGTAGTACCTTTATCATTGAGATGAATAATAGCATAGGGACAACGAAAATTGTTCGAATTAGGCTCCAATTAATAAGAAGGCATGTTACGTATTTTTCATAATAATGAAGGTTTAATGAAGACCTTTTCCTTTTTGATTCTTGTAAGAGATTTCTCAAATTTTCAAATCCGCAAAGAAATTTTTTAAAAAGGTTAAAAAATCAACAAATGGAGGTCGTCCATTTGAAAATAAAATTTTTGGTTTTTTCCGAAAGATAAACTATATAATCGGGAAACGCTTCAAATCTAAAGTTATTCTCCTTGAAGAGTACTATAAAAACAGCCTGAGACATTTTTGGATATTTTTAACCGTTTTTTTTTTTGTAATTCCAAAATGTGCATTCTTTGTCAAAATAGCTGTGTTACTTTCTGACTCCTAAGGCCTCAGGCGGTAAAGCGTTAGTGACATTGATTTTTGTTGTTTAAAAAATTTTTTTTTTTAACACTGAGAGGAATGTTATTGACGTTTATTCGCATATAAACTTTTTAATGCCTATTCATAAATTGGAAATTAAGACTCAAATTTTGCGTTTTGAAAAAATAGGCACAATATTCATATCTGGTTAAATTCACGTAAAAATAACACCTCATAAATATTATGGACATTAAAAAAAATTGTAAAAAAACTTTATAACAATAAAGAAAATCAATGCTACTAATGATTTCCTACTTAAGTGCAAGTGCCTTCCTACACGTACTTTAAGGAGTCAGAAAGAAATAACAACTATTTTGCGGAAAATTCACATTTTTGGAAATACTTAAACAATGGTTCAAAATATTTAAAAAATGTTGGCAGTTTTTGTAGAAATTTTTAAGTTGAATTATTTTGTTAATTTTGAAGCTTTCTTAATGTTCTTTACGGGTTTTGAAAACTTAAGAAACCTCTCTCAAAAATCAAAAGTAAAATAATTAAATTTCACATTTAAAACTGTAACAGAAATATACAAATTTATAATTTGGACTTTCATCGACATATTTATAGCCGCGAAGAAATGGATGAAAGAGATGCATGATGATTTTTACGATTAATGGCAAGAAAATGAAATAAAACAAATATTTCAAAATCCAAATTTAGCGGTATCGTGCAATAAAATTTGCGATATCAGAGTTGCAAAAAATCCCAATTTTAAAATTTCCTGACTTTCCCTGACTTTTTCCCGATTGTTCTAAAATGTTCGCTTAGGAATAAAAACAACCTTACACACCTAGGAGATCAGTAATGTCAATGTAAAATATTGTTGGTTTCTAAACATATTTCAAACACTTTTAGTGCTAACAGTCATGCAGAATTTTATAAGCGGCCGGGTAATCCAAAAATTAAGTAAGACAAATGTAAAATACATGATTATTTAACCAAATAGTCGAGTTTTTACCTCAAAAACATCAATTTTGAATAAAAAATAAATGAATTACGTTTTCAGTTAAAATAATTAATTTTCAACCAAAAAAAGGGAATTTTCAAACAAAATAGTTCAATTTTTCACCAATTATTTGAATCCTTAACCAAAAAAGACTAATTTTCAAACAAAAAGGAAGAATTTGCAACAGAAGCGTTGGATTTTTAACCAAGAAAGATTTTTTAGTAAATAAAGAAAAAAATCTCACCCAAAATGTTGAGTTTTCAAGTCAAAACAACGAGTTTTTAACAAAAAGGTTAAATTTACAACACAAAAATATGCATTTTCTTACCAAAGTAATTGAATTTTTAACCCAAAAAGATGAGTTTTCAACAAGATGAGGGAATTATCAACTAAAAATAATGAATTTCAACCAAGAAGATTAAATGTCTACCAAACAAGATTAATTTTTAACAAATACACACATTTTCAACCAAATGTTGAATTTTGAACCTAATAGTTTCATTTTCAACCAAAGAAATGATTTTTCAAAACAAAAAGGTGAATGAGTTATAAAAGAAAATAATATTCTACCAGAAAAGACAAAGTTTCAACGTAATACAGAAATTTTTAATCAAACAGTTGAATTTTCAATTGAAGAAAATAAATGTTTAACCAAACATAGAATAGTTAAATTTTCATTTAAAAAATTAATTTACAACAAAATAATTTCAACAAAGTAGTTAAACTTGAAACAAAAAAGGGGTTTTAATTAAAATGATGAATCATGAGCAAAAAAAATCAATTTTTAATGATGCAGTTCTACTTTCAACTGAGTAGTTCAATTTTAAACCAAAAAGTTTGTAAGTCTCTAATTCACGAATAGCGTAAATCTTGAATGATTCGAGCAAGAACTGATTAAAATTACCCTGTAAGTTCTATATTTTTCCGTTTTTCTTTCTAAGAGGTATTTTTCTTGAAAAATAATAGTTTTTAATATATAATATATAATTATTATTTAAATGTAAATAATGCAATGAAAATATAGAAAAACGGTTATTTTTCATTTATTGTAAAAATACCTTTTCGACTCTCATTTAACATCATGCACGTGACTGTTAGTAGGGTTAACACACACGCGGGGAGGCATATTTTGTTAATGAGAAAAATAATCTGCCAATTTTGAAGAATAGCAAATAACTGAAAAAAATCGTGTCTATTATATTAAATTTACTGGAATTTTCTGGCTATAATAGAGAAACTTCTGTAAAGCATATACAACATTCTGAAATCATATAAGATCTGTGAAATCTATAACAAAATGTTCGAGAATGAAACCGATTTTCTTCAAAGGAAGGGTAATTAGTGCGCACAATATTCTAGAATCCTAAAAAATGTGAGAACACTTAGAAATATTTCACAATACTTCGGAATATTTCGGAATATTTGGCAATACTTTGAAATAATTTGAAATATCTGGAATATATCAAGAATATCTGGGAATATTTCGAGATTGTACAAGGAATATCGGAGTGGTCCACCCCTCGATTAGTATAACATTTTGAACATCTAACTAACACCTTAAGGAGACTTTTCTGATCTGCAGAAATAATTAGTGATCATCGTAATTATAAACTGGAAAGTACTTCAACTCAGGTGCAGATCCTGTTATATATCAAAATATGTTATTTATAAAAATATTGTGTATCGTGTCTATCGGAAATGTTATTATATGCAAAAATAAAAGATTCTTAAATTTTCTGCTTACCTCTGCAATCGAAAAGTTGACAACTATTAACAATTTTATCCAGGTTATTCACCGGACGGTGGCGTATCGCGGCTGTGGTCATAGAAACTTTCTTTGGCGTCAGAACCGGCCAACTGAGAAAGTGCAATAATGCACACTAGGAAGAAGACAATAACTGTTCTTAGGGATGCCATATTGAACGTTGAATAATTTTGAGATGTCTTTCATATGGCTTTATATATAGTCGAAATATTTCCCCCGTTAGCTTATTCCCGGTGCTTCATAACAATGACTATCGTAAAATATCGTCAAAGTTGTCCAATGGAATGGGGACCAAGGATTTTTTCGTTATTCAGTCCACAAATTAAGTACATACATTTTATTGTGCTTTATAACGCAATTTTCGTTTCACATGTATACGGTGACACACAACCAAATAAAATGGAAAATACTTCTTCACGCCCATGCTTGCGAATGCAAGAATAGGAGGATCAAAAGCAAAAAGTTTAAAGATAATTTTCGCAAAATTTGAAACCATAATATTCTCAAATATTTTAATTATAGTTAATCAAAAATAATTGTTGAATTTCGTGTTAAGCTTATCCGTATTACCCATAAAATTTAGTTTTTCAATAAACGAAATGAAACTCAACAAAGGAGATTATATTAAACTTATAGAATTGTTTGAAACCATTTTTTACTATATATTAATAATTTAGCAATTTCCTTTTCTTCTATTTTCTTTTAGTTTAATTAAGTTGGAGAAAACATTAAGAAAACAAACTGCGATGATAAATACTTGCCGGTAGTGCCTCGTGAGCCGTGGACTATAGGATGGCTCGATAATTTTGCGTCGTCCTCCCAAACGCCCCGGGACAATACTTAGTTTTTTTAAATTAAGATTGAAAAGAAATCCATTTTATCATGAATAATTTTTGAAAAATAAGCAAGAAAATGATGCACAATTTAAAAAAAAATAAAATAAACTTCCAAACAAGCTTACTTTTCGGCTCATTAGAGACAAGAATAGCACAATGGAAAAAGAGGGAGAAAAAGGGAAAAAGTCAACCAATAACCAACCTCTCACTTTTTCTTTTTTCCTTCCTTTGTATACTACAAGGGGACCAACATGTTTCGAGGCCAATTTAGACCTCCCCATCAGGGATTATTTATAGGGAATAACTAAAGGTATGAAAAAAATTAATATGCTTGTAAAGAAAATATTTCAATCAGTATTAATTAAAAATTGATTAAGTTTAATGTAATCAAATATATTTATTGAGAAATTGATTGTTTAATAAAAAATAATTCTTCCTATTATCTAGTTAAAGAAAATTACTTTATCCAATTAATTTATAGTCTATCCCATACTTTGTAATATCTTGAAAGGTCCCTTTTTAAATTAATAGCCTTAATAATAACCTAATCTCTTTATCAATAACATATCCATGAATAATCTCTTTTTCTGATTGTTTTCATGATTAAGAATTTTAATATAATTCCAATTGAAGTCATGACCAAGTGTAATTTTATGCTTTGAAAGGACTGAGTGATATCTAGGACTTCTGTGAACATTATTTTCATGTTCATTTCTCCTAAGTCTAAGTGCCCTTTGTGTCTGACCTATAAATACTGCATTGCAATCTTTACAATTAACTTTGTAAATTACGCATTTTTTGTCTAGCGTTTCATATCTATCTTTTCCCATTTTTACAATCATATTTCTCATAAAAGGAACTCTATAAATAGTATGTAAACCTAGTTTTCCCAGCAATGATTTAAAAATCTTCGAGATTTTACCAAAATATGGAAGAACAACAGTATTAAATGTATTATAATCTGCTCTGTTTATTTTATTTTGATCATTGTTTTTCTTTTTAATATAATTTATTCTGTTATACGCAATTTTTTCAATAAACTCAAAAGGATAATGGCTTAGAAAAAAAATTTGTTTACATAGTTCAATATTTTTTCATGCAAAATTGGATGAGATAATTTAAGGGCTCTATCAATCAAATTTTTAATAATTCCTATCTTATTTTGAATAGAGTGATTTGAGAGAAAACTAAGTGTTCTTCCTGAACAAATAGTTTTCCTATGCTAGTCAGTGATAATATGTCTTTCATCGGTTAACCTTTTATTGTGCCCGGAAAATGCCTCAAAAAATGAGAAACAGCCGTTTTCTATCAAATTCATGCTAAAGACGGGATTTTTTGGCATTGTTTTATGCATAAATAATTTTTAATCGATAAGTTTAGAGTTTCCAAGTATTTTTTTGAATAGTTTTCACTGGTTTAAACAATTATTATTTTAAAATACAATTTTTACCTCCGTAAATCGGGAAAAATTATTATCTTTCGGGATAAATGATATAAAGTTGATGAATTTCAAGAGTAGTACTTCTTGTTTAATATATTCGGTAATTATTCAAAAAAAATTCATTTGTTTTAACCATTTTTTTCCCTTAAAATCATAAAAAGTTATTATTTTCTGGGATTGATGACAAAATTAGCGATTATTGAAAGTAATATATTTTTTAAGGATATTTAGTGATTATTTAAACAATGCTTATTTGCTTAAACTATTTTTCACCAGTAAATCGTGAAAAGTTATTCATTGCTACAATTGCTGACTCAGATAATGTTAAGAGTAATATTTTTATCTTTAAAATTATTCGCAAATATGTAATCAATTAATAATAATCAGTCACTTACGCCTTTTCATAGGGAAGATGGAAAAAGTCTAGTTGTTTAAATTCTCTTACACTATGTCGCTTATTATTCAGTATTTCCTTATCTCAGAACGTATATATCCTATAGTATTTAACATTTAAATTCAATTACTTCTGTTTTGTTTCATTAATATTCTTTAGGAAAGATCCACTTGTAAATTACTTTTAATTTACAGATTTCATGAATATATGGTATACGTTCTAAGGTAGGGCAATACTGAATAATAAGCGCCATAGTTCAAACAAATGAAAATTGTTTAGAAAATTTCTGTATATTCCTAAGAAAAAAAAATATTACTCTCAACATCTGTTAATTGTGTCATAGATTCCAGAAAATAATAACTTTTCACGCTTCACTGGAGGAAAAAATGTTTTAAAAAAATGAAAATTGTTTAAATAATTACCAAATATTCTTTAAAAATATATCACTGTCACGTACTGAGGGTTTCATAAAGTGATCACGTCAACGACCCTTGAGCGGCTAATGGTTTGTTTAATGTTCCCTTTATAAATCGCAGTAAAAATGAATTGAAATAGAGAAATTGAGAAAAAGTTACATTTATTATCTCACAAAAGGAAAGGTTCACAAGTTGTTCAGGAAATAATTGACCACATTAACACAAAAATGACAAGAGAATTCTATAAATTTAGGTAATATTAATGAGGTTGTACACAATTGTTTAAAGTCCTGATTGCATAATTACATTTATCACAATACTTTAGTCACAATTTTTTCAGTCGTTTCAAATACAATTCAAGGATTTTAATTGATAGTAAAATTACTTTCACTCTTAGATCGAAATCGGATCAGATAAATACATTTGTGAGGAAAATAAGAACATCAATAAAGAAAAGGGAATATCATCCAGTAGAACAATCAATGAAACATTAAATCCTTTCAATATAAACATCAATTAAAAGAACATCAATACAGATCATCAAACATAATAAATATCAAGCTTTCAATAGAATATCATCAAACATCACATCAATAGACATCATTTCAATAAATCATTAAGATCTTAAACATCAATAAGTTTTACATCAATGAAACATCAAATCCTTTCAATATTAATATCAATCAAAAGAACATCAATAAAGATCATCAAAGCGATAAACATCAAGTTTCAAAAGAACATCATTAAACATCACATCAATAGACATCATTTCAATAAATCATAAATATCAATAAGCTTCACATCAATGAAACATCAACAAACATAAACAAACATCAAATATAATAAGTCATCAATAATCATCATTTCCTATTGCTTCGAAAATTCCGGCGAATTTTTTCTATGTACAGTTTTTGCTAGTGAATGATAATAAAAAATTATAAATTAGGAAAGAATTGGTTTGCTCAATTAAAATTTTTTTGAAATAGCAAAAACAATGTTTTTTTGGATTGAGTCCTATGCACACATGTTGAAAAAAGTTTAATATGTCGAAAATGAAATTTCTTCAGCTTGAATCAAAGAAACATGCTATTATTTTTTTTTTCGAAAAAAAATTCTAGTGATGTTTCTAACGTTAAAAAATTTTCAATTTCACGTTTTTAAGAGATTTTGACGACTTGCTAAGACTAAACATTTTTGTTTGAAAAAACAAAATGATAGCATTTTTCTTTGATTCAAGGTGAAGAAATTTCAAATTCGACATATTCAACTTTTTTTAAAATGTGTGCATGGGACTCAATAAAAAAAAACATATTTTTTTGGTCATTTTCAAAAAATTCTAAATTGAGCACGATTTTTTTTAATTTGTAAGTTTTTATTATTATTGAATAGCAAAAAGTGTACATAGAAAAAATTCGCCATAATTTCGATTCAAATCTTTTTTTACTTTTTTCAGATGTCAACCCACCATTTTTTTTCGCTCAGCTCAAACGATTCGACTAATTCGATCATTTTCACCAATTTTCACTCTGCCCTAAATTGTATACTCGTACATCACACTTGTTCATTCACACAATCATACTCTTTCATACACATTCATACTTATTCATAACTCTACTTCTGTATAGTACAATACAAATAATAATTGTTAAAACAATTCAGAATTATTTTAGCAATAGGCAAAAGCTCGTCACTTATCGATTAAAAATAATTCTTGTTGAAAAATTCCGAAACATATCATCTTTAGCATGAATTTGATAGAAAACTGCCATTTTGCATTTTTTGGAGCATTTTTCGGGCACGATAAAAGCGTATTGAGAGGGTTAAAATTAAAAGTTATTGGGTGAAAATTATTCCTTGAAAATTCCTTTAAAAATTACTGTACTTTAATTCACAGAAAGTTTATAATAAGTATGTACTTGTTTTTTCCATTTTTTCGAAATTCGAGCTTTTTGAATTTAAAACCCCATGCTAATTTCAAAAGCCTGAGGGCACAGGTTAACGTTTAAAAAAAAATACGGATTTTCTTTTTCCGGAAAACGAAAAAATTGGGGGGGGGGGGGGGGATCAATCAACAAAAATATACCATATTATTCTCTACAAGTTTTTATCTAAAATCAATATATAATATAAGATAATTTAAATAACGCCTTTATATCAGAGTATTGAAATTGAAATCGGATTTTAATTTTCTCTTCCGGCATCTTTTGCTGTTCACCTGGAACAAAAAAAGATGATTGTCTTGATAATAATGAGAAAATTTGCGATTTTTCGTAATTTTGAATAATTTCATTAATTAAAAATCGTCACTTTCGATTTTTAACAAAAATTTGGAACGGAGAAAAGTGGCCGGGAGGCTTTGCCAAACTTTACCTAGATGACTTTATATAATTTCACTTTTCACGTTCCACATTAGACTTTTCATTTTTTACAATTCATTGCTTTGGTTCTTCAATTCTCATGATATGTCAAGGCTAACTTTAATTAAGGTCAAAATAAAGACACGAATTTGTTAACAACGCCAATGACACATGCAAAATATGAAGTGAAACATAAAATGTATCAAATAATTTTTTTTTCAAATCATTCTTCTCGAAAACTGTAATCGATATTTGGATGCAATTATGTTTAAATGAAAAATATTTTCTAGCACCATAAACGCATTTATATTAAAATCAAAATATTGAAGACAAATAATTTTTATAGCAAATTTTTTAAAAATTATGAAGTATCCTTTTGATCATTCCCAAAACAATATATGTTATTGTTCAGGGTGTAATTATATTACCAACAAAATGGTTGTTGTGCAAATAAATCTTCAGAAAAATGATAGGAAACAAAATTTCTGGACTTTTCTGGAATATTTTGGAATTTGTTAGAAAGTTCTTGAAAGTCCTGGCATGTTATAGAAAATATAATATATTCTTTTAATATAATAGAGAGGTTCACATGGGTTTGTTTGTCATATAATGTTTAAAAATGTGATATTTGTAATAATTCTACGAACTGACTATTACGGAATTTACCGTAGAACTAACCCCTTTTCCAGCTCATTTAGGGATAACGTTATGGGACATTCCGCAATACTAGAATTAGTTTTACGGAAAATTCCGTAATACTAGCCAGTGCCTTAATTCTGAGTAAGACCGTTAATATTTATATACAAAATATGTGAATTCAATAACACATTAATTTTCTAAATAACCTTGTTCTCCTATCGTTATATTCTAGCAATATTGGGTGTTAAAATTAACCATAAAGTAAAGTATTATTAATATGATCAAAAAAACTTTTTACAGTTTTTTTAGGACAGAAAAGCAAAGTCCGGGAAGCTTGATAACCATGGTAGCCCTTTTCCGCGGTACTTATGTATTATGATACTGAAAATAGAATAAACTCAAGATTGATGGTACTAGATTGCATAGAGCGGATTATATTTTAATGCCGATTCACGCAAATTTTAAGATTTTCAATGTGCCCCCATACAGCTATCACCAATTCAGGAAAATTTCGTTGAATTTTTTCAGATTTTTTTTTTAATCGGTACGACATTTACTGGCTGAGTTCTCTGAAATATAAAAAAAACTTAGCCGGTAAATATTGTCCCGATGATTCCGATAAAAAAAAATAATAATTCAACGAAATTTGCGGCTCTGTGCTGACTGATTGAAATTATTAAATTTATGAGAATGAAAAAACAATTCTCACATTTAAAGATTATATCTGAAGCTATTCAATTAATATTAGATTTTAAATATTTGCATTTCATTCTACTTCAGTTAAATCGACAATCGGATAGTATTTATAGACATCTAACTGATGCTTTCCAGGTCAGTAATATCCAAACTGTGGCCTATGTCATTGATTTTAATGAAAGTTAGTGAAGCTGTAGTGCTGTATGGGCAATATTTTTTGGACAAAGGATTTTTCAAAATGTCGAAAATTCTGAGAGTTACACCATTTTGAAAATTGAGGAAAACTTTTATTTTTATTTTAATATTTCCTACGCTTCCTTTTAGATCTAATTAATTTATAGGCATCTTGTAAAACAAAACAATATTTCATATAAACATTTTTTTTTTAATTTTCGCCAAAAAAATGTTTAATTTTTCGATTCGATGTTTGACGGAAAAGATACTTTAAGGTATTATAGAAAAAGTATGCTATTTAATATTAGAATACACACAAGTTTTGTTTTAAAAATTTCGACTATAAAAAAAAGTCGAAACAATTTTTGAATTAAATTCTTCCTCCATAACGCACCTTTTTATTTTTTTTAGTAATGATATAAAAATTTCTTATAATTTCACCTTTCACTTAAAAAAAAAAATGATGGCGACTCTTCTAAATCACGAAATATCGTCATTTTTTTGAGAACGTGCGTCACCACCACGCTGTTCTCCCAGTGTCACAATAGGATGGTCCACATGTATACCTGAAAAATTCGACTTTCGATTTTCGGTGATCGATCCCCCCAATTGGTTCGTTTTCCGGGAAAAGAAATTCCGTGTTTGTTTCTTTTCGAAATCAGTCAACATTAACCAGTGCCCCTGGGCTTCTGAAATTGACATGTGGTTTCAAATGGAGAAAGTTCGTTTTTTCGAAAAACTTGAAAAAAGAATTACTAGTTATTAATTTTTTGTAAATTAAAGTTTAGTCCTCTCTTGAGAAATGTCCAAGGAATAATTGCTATCTAACACATTTTAATTTTAATCCTCTCAATTCCCTTGTATTTTGTCCAGAAAATGACCCAAAAAATGCAAAATATAAGTTTTATGTCAAATTCATCCAAAAGGCGGTATGTTTTGGAACTTTATCAACATAAATTACTTTTATTCAATAGGTGATAAGTTTCCAAGTATTTTTTAACTAATTTTGAGTTGTTTAAACAACGGATAAACGATACATCAGATGAATTTTAAGATTCAAGAGCCTAAATTGAGCCTTCAATTCCGGTTTAAGAAAAAAGTTGATTTAACAAATATTTCTACCATGGTACTGCTAGCTTTACGTAAAGCTGGCAGTACCATGCATTTTTTCAAAAAAATGCAGAGCCCAAAATTTGGCTTTTGGGTAATAAAAGAGCCCTAAATGAGCCCTCAATTCTGGCATAGGTTATACACTGTTTGTGCACGGTCCAATAAAAGAAAAAACTGCTAATATACTTAATTCTCAGTTTAATGTCATATTCCTTCACGGGCCGATTTTCGAGCCTTAGGGGTGGTTTTTGAAATTTTTGTTGATGTTTGCGGACAACTAAAAAATATTACAAACTGAGGCAATACTTTTTCTTGCACCTTGTGAGTACTTTTAGTTAAGGGGTAGTTTTCGAATATTAAGGGATGGTTTTGGAAAATTGATTTTGGAGTCATTGAAGAGCCTACAATGAGCTCTTAATTCTGATGTACTCACTTTTTTAATTAGTGCTTATTTATTTTTTAGAATAGCTTTTCTGTGATAGGGGTTGTTTTTGAAAAATTGCGCCGGGGGTCATTCAAGAGCCCTAAAGGAGCCTTCAATTCCTGTGAAAGAAAAAAGTTGATTAGTGCATATTTATTTTTTAAGGTAGTTTTTCTGTCATAGGGGTTCTTTTGAAAAATTGCGCCGGGGGTCATCGGAAATGAGCCTTCAATTCC
>CAKNWU010254478.1:0-12079 GCA_932072015.1 Andricus quercustozae | reverse complement strand
TAGAAAATTCATCTTTTTTGTTTAAAAATTCTACTATTTGGTGAAAAATTTCATTATTTTGTCCAACATTTGTGTTTTTGGATTGAAAAGTCTACTCTTTTATTTTTGGTTCAGAATTCATCTTTTTTTGTTATTAAAAATGTCATTATTTTGTTGAAAATTCAACTATTTTCTTAAAAAGCCTCTTTTTGGTTAAAAATTCAACATTTTTGTTGAATATTTGTCTTTCTAGAGAGAAAATTCGTCCTCTTGGATTAAAAATTCATTTTTTGATAGAAAAGCAATCTTTTTTGGTTAAAGGTTTATCTTTGTAGGTTAAAAATTCTATTTTGTTGAAAATGAACTTTTTGTTAAAAATCCATCTTTCCGGGTTGAAAATTCATCTCTTTAGGTAGAAAATTCATTTTCCTTAGTTAAAAATTAATATATTTCGCCATGTAATCTTAGAAATTTCGTACCTACATTAGTTTGATTAATTCATTCCCTTATTCCCCTATTTTTGTTAATAATCACCCTATTTTCCCTGTTGTGCGAGCATTTTGGGTTGTTGAAGTCTGTTATCAGTAGATAGATTGTAGTAGAACTTGATAACCAAATTAAAATGAATGCAATTTATTGGTATTATTACTTTCGGATTATTTTGGGAATGAATACTGTAGTTAGTCCTTACCACCCTCCAATGTTTCTTATCAAAAAACAATATTTTCCAATATCTCATTCTAATCAGTAAATGTATGAACATAATGACAATAGTGCCCTCTGATTGTCAGGTTGCCGAGGATGACGAGGATGTAGACATCGAGGACGACATTCAACTGAACGTCACTGAACACGAACCCATGAACGTAGACCCAGTCGAAGATCCCAAATCTCAGGAAATCGAGAGCAGGACCCCAGATCCTTTAGATGTGGACCTTTACAGATGTGCAACCTGCCTTGAACTCTTCCAAAAGAAGGAGGACCTAACGAAGCACATGGCCACTCACGAAAAACGTCCCGCTCGTCAGGAATGTCCTTGTGGAAAGACTTTCCGGGGAGCCCAAAGTTTTCTCACCCACGTTCAAGAGTATCATCCTCTCTGGCTTCAGTGTGGCTACTGCGACGTGACCTTCTTAAACAGTAAAGAATATGCCACACACACTTGCGATGTCAATCAGGGCAAGGATTTCCATGATCTGCAGGATGTCACCTGCCACTGTTGCCAGTCGAAGGTGAAGATGGCCAACTTTGACGCTCACGTGAAGCGGGAACATTTAGTCCCCCAGGCCCCCTATTTATGCTACTACTGTAAAATGCGATTCTTCAACGGCATTCAGAGAAGAGCACACTTGACGAAAGACCACATCAGACCCTCCTGTCGAATTTGTGGCAAAACTTTACGCTTTGACTATGCAGCCAAGCATGAAGCTTATCATGACGGGCTTGGTTATCCTTGTCACATTTGCAAGAAAGCGTTCACCACGCCCAAACTCGCGAATAGTCACAAATTCGAGGTTCACGTCCGGGAAGATGAGGAGTGCGAAATTTGTCACAAAATGATCAGTCACCGACACATGAGATATCATGTGCGAATGCATTCGAACAGGGACAGTTGCAAAGTTTGCAAGAAGGGCTTTACCAATAATCGTACCTTGCAGGATCATATTGATCTGGTTCATGGCAATGATTATCCATTTGTTAAGTGCAATAAATGCGAGCTCTCGTTTACGTCTGAAAGGTATCTCAAGCGACATTATAGTCAAGGTGGGTGCCAGAGTGTGGATAATGTGATGGAAACTGAGGAGGCGGAGGAAAGTGATGAGATTGAGAGTAAGGAGAGTGAATCGGAGGATGTGGACGTGACTGAGGAAGAGAAGGAAACTCGGGAGGCGAAGGACATTCCGGAAAGGAAGGATACTTCGGAAAAGAAACCTTTGGAGGAGGAAACTGAGGAAAAGGAAGAAACTGAGGAGGTGAATGTAACAGAGGATGTGAATTTAACGGAGGATGTGAATTTAACTTCAGATGAGAAAGAATCAGAGGTGAATGTCACAACAGATGATAAAGAAGCAGATGAGACGGACAAGTCTGATGCGGCAGAAACTGATGAGGTGAATATAACTTCAGATGAAAAAGAAGCAGAGGAAACGAAAAAGTCTGACCAGACTGATGAGGTGAATATAACTTCAGATGATAAAGAAACAGAGGAAACGGACAAATCTGATGAGACAGAAACTGATGAGGTGAATGTAACTTCAGATGAGAAAGAAGCTGAAGAAACAGAAAAATCTGATGTGGCAGAAACTGAAATAAAAAAAATTGATGATGAAAAAGAAGCGGAGATGATGGAAACGGATGAGAGCCCAACTGAGGAAGTGAAAGGAACTGAGGAAGTGAAAGTAAATGAACAAATTGCGGAGATGGATGTATCTTTAGAGACGGAAGGAACTTCGGAGTCGAAAGAAAATTTGGAGACGAAAGAAGTGAATTCGGAGAACCAAGGAAATTTGGAAAAGAAAATTGTGGAGACGAAAGAAACCTCGGTGACGAAAGGAATTCTAAACGAGAAACAGGTTGAGTCGTAAGTTTTCTCGTTTTGAAAATCGAGGATATTGGATAATTTAGTCCTTCATTATGTAGACTGACATCTATTTTTATTCATTTATTTATTTTCTGAACGAACAAACTTATTGATCGAAAAGTCTCAAAGAGAACTTAACTTTGTGATCAGAGAGGAAGCAAAACGTATTTTGGTTATTTAGTTTTGTTTTTGTATTACGTGAAAATTAGCTTTTTACCGCTACTAGAGATTTTATAGAAGCCAGGCCCAGTTTTAAGCATCTCAGGGGCCATCCATAAATTACGTGACACATTTTTTGCCAATTTTTTTAACAAATATTTTCAGACGTGTCTTATTAAATTCAATTTAGTTACTTAAAACGGAATTACTGAATAATTGGAAGTTATTAAAATCTAGTAGACAAGTATTGATCAAAAATTTAATTCTTTACAAATATGTTTTATTCACTTGTATATTTATGCAATTATTTAATATTGGTTATGCATTTTTCTTAGATGTTTGATCAAATCAGTTTAGTTTATGTTTTTAATAACAATTTAGAAGATAGAAACCCTTGACTAAAGGTTTTAAATAATTTTACTTTCTGCTTAATCTGTCGTCAAATCTAGAAAAGTAGATTTCTTGAAAATTCCATGGAATATTTTAAAATACCCTCAAGTATTTTCCATCCTTCGAAATCTTTTGAAATACCTTGCCATTTTTTTTGTCAAGATTTTGAAAATTCTTTGGAATCTTTGAAAATCTGTAAAATCTTATGGAATTTCTTGGAATCTTTTTAAATATCTTAAAATCTTTAAAATTCTGTACAATATTAAAAAAATTAATCTTTGGAAATACCTTAAAATACTTTTAAATGCCTCAATTCTTGGCAATAAATTCTTCGAAATTTCATTAAGGTGTTATAAAATCCCTTGGAATTTTTGAAAATCCGAAAAAATTACTTAAAACACCTTTTTAAGAGCCTTTAAAATTCCTTAAAATTACTGCAATCCTGGGAAATTTGATAAAAACCATTGAAAATCTCGTAAAATTTTTTTCAATATCTTAAAACTTTATAGGTCCCATAAAATAATTTCCAAATCTACCTACATTCTAGAAAATTCTGTAAAATTTCATAAATTTTTTCAAATTCCTTAAAGTCATTATTCTTGGCATTTTTTTAATATCTTGAAAATTCCTTGGAATTCTTTAAAATATCGTAAATTATTTCAAATCTTTTGAAGCCCCTTGCATTTTCTTCAGTTCTTGAAAATTCCTTGGAATATTTTTAATTATTGTAGAATCTTAAAAATTCTTTGAAATCTATTGAAATTCATTTGAATCTTTTACAATATTCTAAAATTTTTAAAAAATTGTTAAGGATTGGAAATACGTTGCAATTTTTGCGAATAAATTGTTCGAAATTTCATTAAAATATTATAAAATCCCTTGGAATGAATTGAAAATGACTTAGAATTTTTTAAATATCCTAAAACCTTATAGGTCCCTTCAAATCATTATGCTTGGAATTTTTTTAATCTGTTGAAAATTCTTCGGAATTCTTTACAAATGACATAAATTATTTCAAATCTTCTGAAATACCCTGCAATTTTTTTAAGCTCTTGAAAATCCCTTGGAATATTTCCAAATACTATAAAATCTTTCAAATTCTTTTTAAAAAATTGTTAATGTTTGGAAATATCTTGAAATATTTGAAAATCTCGTAAAATGTTTGAAATCCTTGTAAAATTCCTCAATTTTTAGGAATAAATACTTTTAAATTTCATTAAAATATTATAAAATCCCTTGAAATCCGTTAAAAATCTCTTAGACTTTTTTTAAATATCCTAAAACCGTATCGGTTCAATAAAATCCTTTCAAATCTTCCGAAATTCTTTAAAAGCCATGCAATTTTTGCAAATCCCTTAAAATCATTATCCTTGGAATTTTTTAATCTGTTGAACATTCTTTGGAATCTTTTATAATATACTAAAATCTTTAAAAAAAATGGTTAATATTTTGAAAAAGCTTGAAATATTTAAAAATCTGTTCAAATTTTGGAAATCGTTTAAAATGGCTCAATTTTTGAGAATAATTTATTAGAAATTTCTTAAAAATATAAAATCCCTTCGAATTTTTGGTAAATATCCTAAAACCTTATGGGTTCCATAAAATCCTTCCAACTCTAGAGAAATTCTAGTAAAGTCTCAAAAATCGGATACATTTTTTTTCAAATCCCTTAAAATCATTATCCTTGGGATGATTTAAATCTTTTGAAAATTCCTCGGAAATCTTTAAAATAAGATAAAATCTTTAAAATACGATAAAATCTTTAAAATTGTTGAAATCTATTGAAATTCCTTAGAATCTATTCTGATATCCTAAAATGTGAAAAAATGCAATGTTTGGAAATACCTTGAAATATTTGAAAATCTCTTCAAATGTTTGAAATTCTTTCAATTTTCATCAAAATATTATTAAATCTCGTAAAATTACATAAAATATGATGATATTTCTTGAAATATTAGAAGTTCTATGAGATCTTGGAAAATTCATTAAAATACCTTATTGAGAGTCTTTGGAATTTCTTAAAAATATTATAAAATCCCTTCGAATTTTTTTAAATATCCTAAAATCTTATAGGTTCCATAAAATACTTTCAAATTTCAAATCCCTTAAAATCATTATCCTTGGAATCTTTTAAATCTTGAAAATTCCTTGGAATTTTTTAAAATAAGATAAAATCTTTAAAATACGATAAAACCTTCAAATTGTTGAAATTTATTGAAATTCCTTAGAATCTTTTCTAATATCCTAAAATCTTTTTTAAAATGTAATGTTTGAAATCCTTTAATTTTTTTGTGAATAAATTCCTTCAATTTTCATTAGAATATTATAAAATCCCTTGAAATTTCTTTAGAATTCCTATAAAATATTTGGAAAAAAAAATGTTTGCGGGTAGAAGTAATTTCAAAAATGGTTAACAACGACTTTTTAATGGATATTTTTCTACAGAATGATAGAAAAAACAAAAAATTCGCTTGAAATGTTTGAAATCCTTTTGAAATTCTTCAATATTTGGAAATAAATTCTTTAAAACTTCATGAAAATATTATAAAATCCCTTCGAAGTTTTTTTAAATATCCTAATAAAACCTTATAGGTTCCATAAAATACTTCCAAATCTAGAGAAATTCTATTAAAGTCTAAAAAATCGCATAAATTTTTTTCAAATCCCTTAAAATCATTATCCATGGAATCTTTTAAATCTTTTGAAAATTCCTTGGAATTCTTTAAAATAAGATAAAATCTTTAAAATACGATAAAATCTTATAAAATCCCTTGAAATTCCTTTAAAAATCCTATAAAATATTTGGAAATCTTGAGAATCTTCTGAAATCCCATGGAATCTTTTCAAATATCTTAGCTTAACCCGATAAACTTCAAAAAAGGTTTGCGGGTGGTAGTAATTTCAACGATGGTTAAAAACGACTTTTTTATGGATATTTTTCTACCGAATGATGGAAAAAACAGAAAAAATCTTATCTAATTATACCAATTGAAGTCTTTATGTACGTAATTTATGGATGGCCCCTTTATGGGCAATATTTGAAGAATATTTTGATTTCGAGACTGACTGGAAATGAGTTTCGACTGGATAAGAAAATGAAGCTCAATTCTATCGAGTTGGAGAAAGATTTATTGACAAGAACGTGGTTATTCAAAATGATCCGTTATTTGGGATAATCAGTGTCCTGTTTATTTGATCGTGAAGAATTTGTTGAACTCTGAAATTTGTTATAAAGTTAGCAAAATGAGTATAAGACGGACAAAGTGATTCTATTTGTATAAGATAGGCCGTTAAATGCCATAGTATTGTATGCCTGACTTGAAAATAATTAACTAAATAGTTAAGTAAATAAATAATTAAAATTTGTAATTGAGAGAAGCGCGAGAGAGCTAGGCATGTAATTAATTGCGGTCTGTGTAAGATTGTTGTGTTAAGTATAATTTAAGGAATGTGGTTGATGGCGATTTTGATGGTGATTTTTGTCAGTTGTGAGAAAAGGTTGAGCCTACTCGCTGCCAAAAATCACCACTGAAATCATTTATCAAATGGTCTGTACATAATTCTTAACATTAATGACACCAAAGTAAAATGTTGCTGGTATCAGTAGACTTTATGCATCGAGAACTACTCCTTTTTCAATTTTTCGATTTCATTTTTCAATCTAGCAAATTTTTATGTGACTTTTTACGTGATTAATTTCAAAAATGCGGATCCTTTTTTGTTTAATAGAAAAGCAGAGGAAAAAAAAGAAATTTGAAGAAAGGATTGTATTAAATTTTGAATTTGGATATTGCTTATTCTGCGAATTAAATTGTGTTTTTTCTCGAGATCGACTTTATTGCATCCGGTTGTAATTACAGAAATAATTAAAATTCTTTCATTTTCGTTATTATGTTCAAAATAGTATTTTTGTTAACTACGACGTTTAAATATTTATCCATTTTTAAGAAACTCTTTTAGGAAAATAGGGAACATGCATAAAATTAATAATAAGCCGCTGATGTAGAGCGATATAAATATTTTTTTTATAAACCTGTATATGTAGGAGGATGTCTGTAAATAAATTGCGTTTATTGTGAAAATACTTATTCTGTCGAAAATATTTTTTCTACTCGCCCTATTCTAGTTTTGTAAGTTTATTTATAAGTTTTTATATATTTATTTTGATCTAAATAACAGGGAAATGACAGTGAATTTATTTTTTGACCAGGAATTATACAAATTTTTAGAGAAAAAAAATCTGTCCAATTATTAAAAGAATTTTAAAATGCAGTTTTAAAGACTTACAACATTAGAAGCGTTTGAAATCGACGATTTTGGATGAAAAATAGTTTTAGTTGATCAACTGTGAATATAAATTAATTAATGGTTTTTAAAATGAAACTGTACTTTCAGGATTAAAAAGTGAATAATAATTGATTTGACAAGACGATTCGGAATCAGTTCACAATTTTAGAATTTCCAGATTTTAACGTTAAAAATTAAACTGTTTCAATTGGATAATCTTGTTAGTTAAACAAATGTAAACGCCCGAATAAAACTTCATAAACTATTTTCAATTTTAAAATAACTTCAAAATAATATTCATAATGAAAGGCTTTTATTACATTTTAAATTTTAAATCATTCAATTTAACAATTTCTAATTAAGAAAAAAAACCAATTATTTAATATTTAGAAATATCTGACTGTTGATTTAAAATCAGTAATTATAAATAAAATATTCAAAACAAAAAAAAACTGAACTTTAAACGTCAAAATTTTAATTGTTCTATTTAAAAAAAATTACATAATTTGTAAGTCAAATCGTTCAATTTTGATGTATAAATAACAATTGAACGCCTATTATTCTTTAAAAAATTCGAGTAAGTTGAAAAGATTTTTAGAAGTTTTGAAAAAATTCAAAATTTTTTTTTTTAATTTGAAATGATTTCAAATTTGTACCGAAATTTCGCTGCAAATAGCCCACGGCCTAATATAAAACAAAATACAGATTTTTGCTGAATTCGATCAAAAAATTTAGAAGCTTTTTAAGAATTTTAAAAGGCTTTAAAAAAATAAAAAACACTTCCTTAAGATTCCTAGGAAAATTGAAAATGATTTTTTATTTTGAAAAATTAATTTTAAGAGAATATTTAGAAAGATTAACAAAATTGTCAAAAATGCATGTGGAAGATTTTAAGAAAATTTTTTTTATTTGGCAGGATTTTAAAAAAAATTGAGGAAAAATTCGAATCATTTTAAAAGAAATTTAGAAGTTTTGAAAAAATTTCAAAAACAATTTAAAATGTGAGAAAATGTAAAACAACATGTAGATTTTTCAATTTATATAGAATTTTGGGATTAATTAAAAAATTATTGTTGAAATTTGCAATTGCAATTTGAAGTTGTTTAATTGTATTGATTTTTATATTATCGTTTAATTTTAAATTATTTATAAGGAAAAAGGAAAACAAAAAATATGTGTATTAATTTTTGTATTCTTAAAAAGACTTTTAGATTGAAATTTTTAATTTCTCACTTGTAGAGTCTTCCAATATTTAAGGTTTTTATTTTAAAAGCTTCAATTTTAAATTATTTTGTTTGGATGACTTATTAAAAATAAAAATTTTACATTTTCTATTTCCTAAAATTGTGCAATTTTTTATTTTTCAAGTTGAATTCTTCAAATTGACAATAATTTTTTTATTTCAAATTGTATACATTTTTAGAACTTGAATTTCTTTATTGTTTAATTTCGAAATTTTTAAATTTAATTTATATTCAATTTTGGGATTAATTAAAAAAATATTGTTGAAACTTGGAATTGAAATTTGAAGTTGTTTAATTTTATCGCTTTTTATATGATCGTTCAATTTTAAATTATTTATAAGGAAAAAGGAAAACAAAAAATATGTGTATTAATTTTTGTATTCTTAAAAAGACTTTTGCATTGAAATTGTTAATTTTTTATTTCTCACTTGTAGAGTCTTCCTATATTTAAGGTTTTTCATTTTCAAAGCTTCAATTTTAAATTTCTTCTTTTAGAAGCCACATACAAAATTATAAAATGGAAATTTTATATTTTTTAATACCTACAGTTGGAAAATTGTTAAGTTGAATGCTTCAAATTGATAATAAATTATAAAGCTTTGAATTTCTCTATTGTTTAATTTTGAATGTTTTAAATTTAACTTATATAATTTTGGAATGAATTTTAAAGTTATTGTTTAAATTTGGAACTATAGATTAAAGTTGATGATTTTTCGTTTTTTATTTATGATTATTTTTTATTTTAATTTTAAAATCTTGATTTTTTATTGATTATTTTAGAAGATTTATTAAAAATTAAAACTTTATATTATCCAACTCCTAAAATTTACAATACTTCATTTTTGAAGTTGAATACTTAAAATTTACAATAAATTTTTAATTTCAAACTCCACAAATTTGCAATGCTTCAGTTTCTTTATTGTTTAATTTTGAACGTTTCAAATTTAACTTACATACAATTTTGGAATTAATTTCAAAATTATTGTTGAAATTTGGAATTATAATTTAAAGTTGATGATTTTTTATTGCTTTTTATATAATGGTTTAATTTTAAATTATTTATAAGTAAAAAGAAAAACAAAAAAATATGTTATATTTTCTAATTCCTAAAATTTGTAATTTTTTATTTTTTATGTTACATATGCTTCAAACTGACAATAAATTTTCAATTACACACTCCATAAATTTGTAATGCTTTGAGTTTCTTTATTGCTTAATTTTAAACGTTTTAAATTTAACTTATACAATTTTGGAATTAATTTTTAAATTATTGTTTAAATTTGGAATTATAATTTAAAGTTAATTATTTGTATTGCTTTTGAAATAATGATTCAATTTAAAATTATTTATAATTAAATTCAATTTTCAATTCTTTAGTTTTTAGTATTTTAATTTTGTTTACTTTTAAACTTTCGATTGTGAAAAATTTTGAATTCGTTCTAAATCTTGAAATTTTCTTTAGGTTTAATTTAAGTTTTTTATTTTCAAAGCTTCAATTTTAAATTGTTTTTTTTTTCGAAGACTTATTAAAAATGACACTGTATTTTTTTATTCCTACAATTTCTAATGTTTAAAGTTGAATGATTGATATTAACGACGAATGAAAATTTGTTAATGGTTTAAGATTCTTTCTTCTTTAATTTTGAATTTTCAAATTGAACTTATAATACACAATTTGGAATTCATTTCCATTGTTTAAATTATTGTTTAAATGAATTATAATTTGAAGTTGTGGATTTTTTATTTCTTTTTATATATAATAGGTCAATCTTCCAATTAGTTTATCTATTGTTTAAGTTTAAACGTTTTACATTTAACTTTATAAGAAAAATAAATTATTATATAAAAATTAAAATTTTAAGTTTTGTTTATTTTTTCATTTTACATCTACATAATTTTTCTATTCGAACCTACATTATATGCTAACGTGTGTAGTGAAAATTTATTTTTGTTAACTTGCAGAATAAAATGATCTATTATAATTAATTTAACTTTTTTACATTTTAATTAAAAGTGTTATTAATAAATTTGTATAATTAAAATTAAATTTGTTATAACTGCTTTAATACAGAGCTTTAGGTGCGTCTTTGAAAATAATAAAATGCATCTGTATAATCTTAAAGCACCTAAACAAATGATTTATAAATAAATAAAGTACAAAATAAAAAATAAACACTTTTATAAAAAACTACAAGCTGAAGTAAATTTTTTTTAAACATTCAAAACATTTTTAAACATGTTGGAAATGTAGAATAGTTAAAGAAATGTACAACTAACAAATTTTATTTTTTGTCAGACATTTTTATATTCCCGTTAATGGTCTTCCAACAATTAACCTGAGTATACCCAATTTTCACAAATACATTTTTTAACGATATAAATCATTCAAAATTCTTTAAAAATATAAAATTTCTTATAAACAGATTGTTTCTTCTGTTCTACATGTAAAAATAAATGTTTCATTTTCCCCCTAATTTGATCCTTTTTCGTAAAAAAATTAGCCTCTTTTACCCTTTTTCTTACCAATTTTTGAAAAGTGGTTAAATTTGAATAAATAAAGACTTATTTTTTCGGAATAAATGTTATTTAGAGATCTACTGTTTCTAATTTTAAAAGTAAATTTTTCTCTGGCTGAAATAGTAAGAACCATTTTTTAAACAACTAACTATATTTGATAATTATTTACTTATTTTCAAAATTCGAATCTTTCTTGGTTAAAAATTTAACTATTCGGTTGAAAATTTAATTATTTATCTACAAATTCAACTATTTTTTTAAGTCATACTTTTTGGTTAAAAATTAAACGTTCGTGTTGAAAATTGATTTTTTGGATTAAAAAAATTAATATTTTGTTGTAAAATTCAACTTTTTTGTTGAAAATGAACATTTTTGTTGAAAATTCATATTTTAGGATTGAAAATTCAAATGTTTGGTGGAAAATACTTCTTTTCGGCTTGAAAATTCAACAATTTTGTTTTTCATTTTTCTCCATCTTTTTTGATTAAAAATGAAGATTCATCACTTGGGTTGAAAATTCAACAACTTTGTTTGATTCATCTCTTTGGTTGAACATTCAACTATTTTGTTGAAAATACTTTTTTTTTGTTTGAAAATAAGTTTTTTGAACTGAAAATTCAACTATTCCATTCTTGGTAAAAAGGTTATCGTTTTTTATTGAAGATTCAACTAATTGATTCAAAGTTGTTCTACTTTGTTAAAAATTCCATTTTTGTTTTGTTTGAAGATATAACTTTTTGGTTGAAAATGTAACTTTTTTGTTGAATATTTGTTTTTATGGCTCAAAATTAATTTTTTTTAACTGCAAATTTCACTATTTGATTTTTGGTTGATAAATTATCTTTTTTATTCGAAAGTTCAAATATTTAATTGAAAATTAATTGATTTGGTTCAAAATTCGTCTTTTCTGGTAAAAAATTAA
>CAKNWU010254083.1:0-12519 GCA_932072015.1 Andricus quercustozae | reverse complement strand
ACTAGGTCAGTGCCCGGCATTAGCTGGGCTCAGGCAACAGACCCTCGGGGCCCATTTTATGGGACCAGAGGAAATTAGAACGCTACCAGTGGTCGACATACTAGGCTTCGTCAAGAGGTCTGGGGTCGAATACTGAGAGTGAATAAGTAAGGGTGTGGCACAATAGGCTTTATAGCTTGAGCGCCAGAGGAGCTCATCAAGGGCTCCTCGCCCGTCCTAAAACTAACTAACTAACTAGTACGGCAAAGCTAGAAAATGGGATAATTTCTCTCAAAAATAAGTGAACACTGATATTTAATTAAGTTTTTCAGCTCATAATTACATTTATAATTGTTATAAACAATTTATTGAGTACATATGCAACTGTAAAAGTTTTGTGCTTGCGTATGTGCTTTTTTCACTCCAACTGTTATGAAAGTACCTCGCCATTGATATCGTGAGGAGAAAATTAAGCGAAAAAGTAACAATTATTATTTTCAATAATAAATAGTATAAACAAATGACAAAAAATGAACATTTCTTTGTGGAAAAAATTATGTTTTTCAACTGAATCTTTTTGAAAACTAGTTCAACTGATTTTTTCTATGCAGAAATTTTTAATCAATCAGATTCACTGGTTACTCAGTGCCAGTAGTCATCTAGTCGTATGCGTTGTCGACCATCAGCTGGTTAGGTATGACACTTCACCTTAATCACTTCTGTGATAACCTTTGCAAAATTATCTTTCAAAAGCAGCATTTTACTCTTGCAACAATACTTGAGGGTCGAGCTGCAATATAATAGGATATAATATATTGCGCCCCACTGCGGGAAGGCACGTGCTTACGCCAGGAGCTTCCCCACTTTCAAGCGAAATATATTATGTTCCCTGCTTATGACAACCAGCCCCCTTCCAAATATTTCTAGCACAAACACTAGTACACACCAAAGTTCATTTTCGCTCGAGAAATGCAAAGATCTGATCGGTGATACGCGCGCACCAGACGACTGGAGGTTCATGTCTTGGCGGCGTAGAGCGCTATATCACTGGTTAAATATATCATTTGGCGTTCACAAGTGATAATTCAAAATACTGATTCAAACAGTGACAATTGCACTTGTTCAGTTTAAGAGAGTAAACTTCTTTCTCGCAATATTAATGCTAAGGTAGTATTATAAAACTTCTAAGCTTAATTATCAGCTAAAAGTATTTTTTAAATAGCAGTGTTAACTTGCTACCAACAAAAATCTGTACAAAAAATGTCCACGAATAAGCGTTCTTTTGGGGAATTTCTTTAATATATTTGTTATGAGTAATTTAATATTTATTCACTTTCAACCAATTTTTGTGGTTGATAAAAATTGTTGAAGTAGTATGAATTGTGTTCAGGGGGAAAGGGGAGACGAAAACTCTTCCTACTTTTCATTAAAATGTTCAAGTACTCTTTTTTCACCTTACAATCAATTGCTAATACGCTTAGAAATAATAAACGAATCATTCCTTTTAAAACTTACCGCTCAAGTATCATTGACTGAATTGTGGTGCCACCAAGCGGGAAAGCTGTAAACGCATTAAGAGCATAAAATTCCGTGGATATCAAACGAAACGGAACGGTTTAACGATTAACGGCCTCGTGCATGAGCCTCGTAAGCACGTGTTAATTTTTTTTCTCGCGGAAAATTTCTACTGAAAATAGGAGATTCAGTGGAACAGGTTTTATTGCACGTTGTATAGTTCATACGCCCATGGTGTTTCATGGTCAGCCATTTTTATTTTTCTCAGTACACATGGTCCAAAAGGTGGTAGAACGTGTACTATCAGCGAGTTTTCGAACGGATAAAAAAAATAAATTCTAGAAATATGTACAACGTATTTCGCGAATGACCCCCAACTTAATTTTTGAGTTTCCATTGTGCAACGATTTGCTCCACCTCAAATCTCATTGGTGCATGGTTTCCCAACTTTACTCTGTATGCAGACCAGTACAAGTAGGAAGTTTGTGCGGTGGGACGGTGAAGATTCGTCCTAGTATAGATGCTCCAAACCCTGTTTTCTCTTAAGCGCTGCTATCTTCCGTCAGCAAAATATAATCAATTGTAGACTGAAGGAAGCTGCAAAAAAATACTTTTGCGAGGTGCAGCTATCTTCGGAATACAATTTTTAAAGTTTCAGCCTGAGCGTAGCTGCACATGGGGTAAAATTCTTTGCAGAATCGACACTCGGAAGAAACTTTACTTTATCGTGCAAACTTCCCATTCGCACTGATGTGCGTATAAATTACAGTTTGGGAACCGTACATCAATGATGTACACTTTTGGGTCAACATTTCACATCTTTGGATTGAGTGTGTTGCTTTGGAATTTATATACTTTAAAGTCTAAAACTTAAGAAAAAAACTGTTCACCCTTTACACTAAAATCTGCCAGAGTCTCTTACGATCAACAGAAGAGAATGTGGAGGCAGCCTTCACTTTGATAGCCAAATCTTTGTTTTGATAATATAGTTTTAATTGATATTATATTATAGGTATTAAAATATACCTATTTCTGTTTCTTCTTACAGGACTAAGGTCACAGAGTTTATGGGAATTATTTCCTGAATGCTCCAGTGACGTCTTACCTTCTATCAGGACAATGAGATATAAATCGAATCAACAATTGAGGAATTTACGAAGAATCGTTAATGGCACGGTAACTGAATTCGATGCAAGATCAATTTTAGTAGCAAGGCAACATATCATTGTTGGATGGAAGGAAAGGGGTAACATAAGACCAATATCTAATCTGTTGGGCAAAACCAATCTTGTATTTGACACACATAAAAATCAGTTTGTAAGCCCGAACACTGATGATCTTTGGAGATTGGGTATTAACCGTCGAATGTCAATTGTTATTGATAGAGATGAAAACAATCCATTACGCAGACCAATCCTGCAAGCACGCAATCCAGTAACCAAACAACTAAAATATCATGCACATCATCAACCAACCCAAGATGCAAACCTTCAAACAATCTTTCCAGTACACAATGAAGCAAGCCCCGGTTCAGCAAACCCTCAAGCAAACCATGAAGCAGACGTTCAAGAGGTTCATCAAGCACATGACCAAACATACTATCAAACACACAATCCAGCAACCCACCATTTACACGAAGGTGCACACTATCAAGCAACCCAAGATGCCAACCTTCAAGCAATCTTTCAAGTACATAAGCAAGCAAGCCGCCGTCGAGCCAACCCTCAAGCAAACCATGAAGTAAACCATAAAGCAGACGTTCAAGAAATCAATCAAACATACCATCAAGCATACGATAAAGCATACAGTAATCATATGAGAGAAAACAGACGCAATTAAATCAATTTGATAAGAATAAAAAGAGAATACGATATCATTTGTAATCCGAAGTCGGATAAGAATTTTACAATAATTTGAAAGTACATCAAAAACTCATTGTCTTCAGTTGTTCTAAATTGCCTGAAGTAACGTCCTCTAAACATATTAGATTTTATATGACAAGTATTATACATTTCTCTATATTTATATATGACTCATTGATTTTTTCAGAATGAAGGCTGACATTTTCAACTTTTTTTATTTCGACTTCAAATGCATATTATGCCTTTCTTAATCTTGTAAACTTCTTCGCTCCTTAGAACCGTAAAAGGAACGCGTTGGTGAAACCGGGCTACTTATCTTTTTATATTTTATAATTTGACTTCTTTTTTCGAGATAAAAAATGACTTCATTCATTCGTTTATTTATTTATGCATTCATCACTTTGCTCACATTGAGGCTCCTATGTTTCTCCTCGATTTTCACGTACATTTTTGTCAAGCGACTTTATCTGTTGCACCAATGTGACAGTTTATTATTATGCGTTAGTTTGACATCTTGTAAAATTATCGGCCCACTTGAAGTAACAAGAAGTTGTTTTACTGGCATGGAAATGTTTTTGTTTGAATTAGAAAAATGCCTGTAAACCTAAGAAAAAGAAAATAGTATCCATTTTTATAACTTCTCCATTTCCATTGGTGAGTAAATTTATATTAATATTTTACCAGCACACTTCAAAAGGTGTAGTTTTCCTAAAATTGTTAGACTTCAAATGCCAATCACATTGCCTGTCTTAGTATGCGCTGCCGTATCCTTAAAGAAATCTCTATCAACATTCAGCCGTAAGGCCTGTTTACCTCTAAGCCGCAACACGCAGGTGACGTTTAGAGCAAAACATAGATAGAGCCTTTTTTCAAATGTATGGTGATGTAGCAGTCTGAAGGTAGCGGCAAAACACGAATGTGGTTTGTTCTGAAAAATTCGAAAGCTTTATGTGTAGTCTGAGAAATACGTTTATGTTACAACTTTGCTGACAAGGGGTAGAGATACTCAAAGAATAGTTGAGTCAGATATGCTCTTGAGTTAACTAGAATCGCGAGTACTGATCACGAAGCTTGAACCTCTCGTTTTTTCTAATGTCATTTCTGTGACGCCCGATGATCATGTTGAACAGAGAGAAAAAGATTTCTAGAGGTTTTTTTTAATAAACTAATTTTTACACAATGAGAGCATTAGTAGCTTTAATCCTAGGAGATACAGTTTCAAATAATCAAAATATTACCAGCTTTATCAAAGGGGTCTGCCGTCTATTAAATCCAACAACCCCAAGTATGACAAAATATGAAACTCGGACACAGCGTTAGAGAAAATAGGACTATTGTACCCCTTAGAGCAACTATATCTTCAGGATCTTATGGAAATAGCTTTTTGTGATACCAGTGCGCAAAATAGGCGATTGCCGACGAGCATGTAGCAGTAACGCTGTACTTGAATTTTCCGAAGTCACTTCTTCTTCATTTGTTTCTCATGAAGTTATGTACAAAACAAATGAAAACTAATAGACTTCTAAAAACGCAAAAACAGAAAACTAATTAGCAGGTTTTTACACTTTTTCACAAAATTTCCGATCCCTGTAGTGGTTTTCAGCCAATTTTTTTGTAAAATATATATTTTTTAATTTAAAAGAATTTTTAACAATATTTTTATTTTGCAAGTGCCCAATGAATCAACGTGTGTCATGTGTGTTTTGTATATTGAATTGCTTTGCGTTTCTGTGACTGAACACGCATTAAAGACATTTTTTGTATCGTGAAACACGCAAGGTAATATAGATTAGGAGGGTAAATAATGATAATTTTTTCACTTTCGAGCATTTAGTTGTATATATGCTATGTTGGTTGAGGTGACGTAATATGATCCAGGGTCATCTGACGCAGCCTGTTGTCAAGTTTCACAATATTCACAGTATCTTTTGAAGATACATTTCAATTGAAAAGCATAACACTGATTTTACGATTATTTTAAGTCATAATTTCTAATAGATAGTAAATGTTTCAAAGTATAAATTAATAAAAAATAATTTTGAGTTCATTTTTTCTACAAAATATATAAGTTCCCATTATTGCAATATTCGTATAGTCACTGGATACAAACTTTATAGGTGGAGCGATATAGCTGCCGCTTCTAAACAAATTAGATGTGCAAGCGATCCAATTATAGGAGCTGTTCGTTTGATTATGACTGCTGCACTATTTAGCAAACAGTGATAGACTTATCTCCTAAATTTTCTGTATGTAGGACATAGACGGTTTATACATATTAGCTATCTATTTTGCAATTCTACCTAATCTGTATTGCAAATTCGGCTATATCTATCCAGAAATATATTTGTAGCTATTTCGCATATAACATTTCTTCAGTGCAGATTTTCCTTTGGTACACTCTTTTGTGATTTAAAAAGTAAGGTCAAATTCGTTAGCCAGCCTTCTACTATTAGCATTAATATTTTTCTAAAAGTAACATCAGTATATCCTGAAATGTCAGTACAAATGAACCAAGATCTTCGGTTTTGCACCTACCAGAAATATTTCAAGTTCAACTGACCGCTAGTGACTAAAGTATAACTTTACCCTAGAAATTTATATTTTGTAAACGAAACAAGATCACTGACTTTTGACCTAATGCGAGATGCAAAACGTTAGGCAATCTCTTGGTCTATGGCTTTTGCAAATTTTCGCCCATTTTCTAAGATGTTTCTTCCTTCCAGCTTCTAGGTACTTCTAATATGCATTCCGAGCAGCAGCATGGATCAAAGAAAAATTGATCGGAATTTTATCGACTCCACCATAGGCAACTATGGGATCGTAAATTCCCCTGTGAGTAACGAGCATCGTTTGGACATATTATTATTGCGATGAGACATAATAATAAGTACTATTTCCATAACGATTCTAAAGTGACTGCCAGGAACAATTAACGTAATTGCTATCGTTTGTCATTTTCAGTAAACTTTAAAATCTCCTCATTTTTGCATTCTGCAATGAAATGTTGGGATCAAAAGAGCCGATCCATTAACTTTACAACAAAATTTCTTTAAGTCCTTTCTGCAGGCCTGTCAAAAATTAGCAATTTGCAGATGCAACACATTCTTATATTAGCCAAACTCTCATGATGTTTCAAATCTGATTTCTATTTCGCCAGATTTAAGAAGATTTTCTTCTTTCATGTTGTCGAGCTAGGGTTTTATGCATTCTGGTTTTAGAAAACGCTCCGTTATAGTCTGCAGCTACGAGCGAAGAGCAGAATGCTAAAGAGGTGCTAAGGGCCAGTAAGATTGAAATTCGTGAAGGGACGGTTCAACATCGGAGGCAATATCTTCAAAAAAAGCTAGGTTGGTCCAGGTAGGTGATCTTGGATGAATTTCATGACGATTTTATAGTTGGCTGACGTTAGTTCTGTTTTCGTATCTTCTGCTAAAGTTATAAACTTTCTAAGACAAGAAACATCCTTAAAAATGTTACAAAGGCATCTTAAACATTGCACAATATCTCAGTCGGTTGCTACAATTGCACCTTTGTAATTGAACCGCTAGGGATCAAAAGGGGATACGCCCGAAACGCCGTCGTTTTAGTTGGCCCCTTGGTCATATTTTTGTCAGGACAAACTTTAATTTTTTAATAACATATCCCAATAGGAAATTTTATTGCGCATATTTTTAGTCTTATAACTAAATGTGATAACTTCATTAATTTTCGAAATAATCAAGAAAATGTTACTTTTTTCTGCAATCGCAAAATACTAACTTTTTATGTTCAACTCGGCACAAGTTCTACAATAATAGGAATTTTGTAATCAAAATTTCAGAAAATATGCACCATCATATAAGGAAACTAACGGTATTCAAAGAATTCCAATGATTGTCACTAAAAATTTACAACGATTTTTATTCTTCTCATGGCGTAAATTAGATATTGAAAGATGCAAACGCTTCGGGAGTCGAAGGAATTTTCAGAAAATTAAAATAAACGGTCACCTAAACTTTTGTTAGGATTCAAGGAAGTTTTTAAGAAAATATCAGGCAATTATGTTTAATAGTTTTAAAGCCATAATTGATTTAAGATCTCAGCGCCGTCCCGTACGCGTGCTAGCTCGTCCTGCAATATCAACGTCTGTATAACAGCGGGCGATTGGGAGGTCAAGCCGGCCACCAAAATAATAATGAAGACATTATCGTTTACATTTGTTTATTATTTTTTAATAACAAATTATAAAAAGTGAAACTTATATAATATTTATATAATAACTTGTACGATTTCTTTATAACTAGGGATATGAACTTTATGCAAGCGCATAATCGCATAATCTTCCAGAAGTTGTAGGAATGATTAAATAGCAATCGTTTATCATTTTTGGGAACATCAGACTCAATTTTAAGGCCACATCATTTCGCATAATCAGTAGCCGAATGCCGCATAATTCGAGTTTTTGAATTATGCGCATAAAGTTGTCTGTTTCGGTGCATAAATTGCTTATTTTACGATTTGTGTGCATAAGTCGCCATTTTAAGCCCATAAATCACTTGTTTCGAGAGCAGTTTCAAAATTTCCGGTTTTTCCCGGCTTGAGGTTTAGACTGATGTAGACGGAGCAGTGCCGTAAATGTTGGCGCTTTAGAATTCTGCGCTTGCGTTGGGGTAGTACGGTCATTGGTCGCTTGCGTCGCAAAAGGCGTACAAATTAAAAACGAGAATTAAGTTCATTTTCTTAATCACATATGAATAATTATTATAAATTGAAAATAAGTATATAAAATTGCATAAATTGTGATTTAGGGTAGGGAAAAAATTATTAGACATGTATTTTCTAAATGAATATATTTTTAAAATTGTTATTTACAAAATATATGGCTAATAATTTTTTTCCCAAACCTAAAGATATCGTTGATGAAGGTTCTGTTTTTGATGATCCCATTCGTATTCAAGTATTGATTTATGTCTTAGATGCCTGATGATTGATCTCGAAAATAATTAACACTAATATGACGAGATGAACCTTGTGTTGTGTAATGTGATTGTACAGTTGAACTGTAAGATCGTTACTTATTTGAGATATGTGAACAGAAGTGGATTTGTTTTTAAGAGTAAATAATTTCAGTACAATATTTGCTTTTCTTTCCCTGTTGTTTAAAATGTATTAATGTATTAAATGTATTAATAATGTTTATATAATGTTAATTTAATTAATAATGTATTAATGTATTAAATGTATTATATATATAAAATGTATATATAACCTATAATTCATAATAATGCATAGACCTGTATTTTTGAGTGCATATTGGCTGCATAAATTCGGAATTATAATAATCACCGCATAAAATACTCCAATTTTGGCGCATAATTCGGGATTCTCGAATGCATAAAGTTCACATCCCTATTTATAACTAATTTAATCATTTTCGTCACTGTTTTCAGTGTTGTCTTCGGAAAAATTACTTTGAGTAAATTGCGAAAAATAATTTTCAAAGAATTCTTTTCCAAGGGTACTTACATAATTAAAGAGACTTTTCACATCTTTTCTTTTAGCCGCTTTTAGTCCAATTCGAGGTGGAGAACTTTTTGGAAGATCTTTTAGGTTAAGATTAGTAGTAAAGAAAAAAGTAGTTGCCTTCTCCAATTAATAATTATCATAAACGTCTACTATTCCGTGGTTGGAAAAATGTAAAAAAAAAAGCTTTACTAATTTGAAAATTTTTTGGTCTGTGGATATTACCCTTGAATCAAAATAAACATATGCTTTTTTGTTTTGGTGTCCGGCTTGACATTCCAATCATCCGCTGTTATACAGACGTTGATATTGCTGGACGAGCTAGCACGCGTACGGGACAGCGCTGATATCTTAAATCAATTGTGACTTTAACCCTTGTATTACCAGCCGGGTACCCGGGTACTCATCGGCGTGAATTTGTTAAATAACTTTGTTATCTGAAGAGATGGGCCAAAATCGTTCCGGATCCCCATGATTAGGCTAATTTTACATAGAAAAATGCATTGCAAGTTTTTTTTTAAATTTTGGTTCGAAACAAAGTTTTGATTTGAAAAAAAGTACACGCTGGTACCACCCGGGTACCCGGGTACCCACATACAAAAATATTAGGATTCGAGCGATACAAAGTAAAAATAAGTATACAATAGGAAAGAATAAGTACTTATACATAAATTACAATAAATACAATTAATTTTTGATTTTTTATTGCGGAAATTCTATAAAAATGATAATATTTATTTATTAATTTTTTGCAAAAGTGTTTATAAATAAAATCATGAAATTGTTTATCTTTACATAAAATGCCAAAAAATTAAACTAAGTTACACAAAAGAAAGTTAAAATACAAGCAAACATTTGTTAAATTATTGATTCGTCATTCAAAACTAAAAAATTACTCCATACATTCCAAATATCTCGTAATTTTTGCAGTGTGTTCATCGCAAACCGGCTTTTCACATGAAACACAACTCTTCCTCGTCTTTCGACGTTTTATGACTGCCTGTTTATTGCAAATATAGCACAATCCAACCACTACTTTCCTACCAGTGATGGCTCGTGGTTGATTATCAGTAGGGACGTCGATTGCGACTGTTGGACTGTCCACATAGCCTGTGTTTTATACCTGACTAAGAACTTATAAGGGTCACGATATATTAAAATATTACCTTATTTCTTTTAAAATATCTTCTCAAAGCATCAATAAACCAATATCAATTAAATTTATGTATTAGTTTTCAGCTATAGCAAAGTTTTACCTCCAAAATCGCACCTGGGTACCCGGGTACCCGGCTGGTCGTTAGTGTAGAATTTGTTGGCTGGTAACATAAGGGTTAAAACTATAAAACATAATTGCCTGATATTTTCCTAAATACTTCCTTGAATCCTAACAAAAGTTTAGGTGACCGTTAATTTTAATTTTCTGAAAATTCGTTCGACTCCCGAAGCGTTTGCATCTTTCCATATCTAATTTACGCCATGAGAAGAATAAAAATCGTTGTAAATTGGTAGTGACAATCATTGGAATTCTATGAGTACCGTTAGTTTCCTTATATGCACGGTGTGCTTGAAGACTGAAAAAGTTGGACTAAAATGGATCAAAAATCTGCTAACGCAAAAAGTGTCTATATCGTTTGGACATTAAAAATCAGCTGGATTTAAAATCCTAGCTGCTTCCTTTTGCGAGTTATGCGCATTTTTAGATTTTTACATAACAACCTGTACTACAAAGCTTGCGTAATCAACAACCTGTACTACAAAGCTTGCGTAATCGAATTTATTAAGTACAACGCTTTTTCAAGTTTTCCATTTTTCCAAAATATATCGAAAATAAGTTCGTGTGGCTTATTTTTTACATTTTGAAAATTTACTTACCACTTTTAGCCAAGCCCAGTACCAACGACGAGTACGTAGTGGCTGAATGGTCCCATTTTGTATTTTTTTGTTTTTAACTTTTGATGTATCTTTTATACATTAGGTATTGAATGGTATATATAATAAATTATATATTTAATAGTATGGATAATTTTAAATACGTTTTTTTAACAATATTTAGAAATATAGATTAGTAAATAATGTTTAAAATTATAAGAGAACCAAAGAAAATTCTATTACTGCTTTTCATAGCAGTAAGGAGTATGATTTGTGCTGTATACATACTACCTTGTAACGTGCCCAGAATTTTAAAAAATCATGATTGTTTTGTCTCAGGAGTAATTATTGTGAATCGACAATCACTCACACAATTTCAATGAGAAAATAAAACACTTATGAATTTCGTATAATATACATATATTTTTAATAAAATGCAAGTTGTATACATATACGAACAGAGAATATAGTGGACTGTAATTTATAAATTGAACGCTAACAAGATGATAAAATAATGACGGCTTCGGACTTGACCCGGTCTCTAAGGTACCGGTTCACTTCCAATCTTTGGCGAAAATTGACGAAACCGAAAAATCCAAGGGAAAAACCCCCGAAGTTGAGACCGAAGGGTCGAGAGGCCCTTGGTCGTGGTTGTCAGAAGTGTACAATAAACCACGAGGCAGACAAAACGGTTTAGGACCTTAAGAGTGCCATCTAATTACAGGGAAAGTCTTAACACTATCGGCGATCGTGCCTTCGAATGGCTTAGGCAGCTTATTGCAGTAAAGGAATAAAATTTCGAAAGTTTAGGATTTTTGCTTATAGTAAGAGCTTCGGTATACAATACATTTGTTCCGACGGAACAACGATTTTCCGCTTTGCTCTGACCAATACCCTAATCCATTATTGTTGTCTATGATTCGTAAACTTTCTTTTACGTGAGTAAGAATTACGTGAATTTTTAGTATTTCGGAAAGTTTATCGATGCTTTTCAGAGCTTTATCTAATTCATTGAGGTAAGCATCACGTAAAAGTCCAACTTTTCCAGAGGTAGAACAACAATGAACAATTTTATTCATTGCTTTATAAGCAGTAACATGAGTATAATTTTGAGAATTCCTATCACTTGATATATTTCCGAATATATTAGTTTGTCCGCTTCTTTTAATAGCGTTCTACACGCATTTCCTTCAAATGAGTCTCCGTGGTAGTTTTTTGAGATGAGAATAAGCTTTTTAGACCACAACAAATCTTTATCTTGACTATCCAAATAAACAGTTATATGCAATTAAAAACATATCGAGATATGCGAGCAGATTATGAAAAATATTGTCTTGCAGGAAAAAATAAGAAGTATAGTAAAGAGTGTCATAGTACAATTAATCTTCCTATTTTTTCTGAAGATGATGATACTTATGTTTTGCAAAAATGTGTCATACCTGAACTTCACGTTTTACAGGGATTTCTGAATCATTTGCTTTGTAGAAGCCTAGAAGGCTAAATCTTATCTCGAAAAACTACCACGGAGATGAATTTGAAGGAAATTCGTGTAGAACGCTATTAAAAGAAGCTGACAAACTAATAGATCCGGAAATATATCAAGTGGTAGAAAATTTTCAAAATTATACCCTATGTTACTGCTTATAAAGCAATGATTAAAATTGTTCATTGTTGTTTTACCTCTGGAAAAGTTGGACTTTTACCTGATGCTTACATCAATGAATTAGATAAAGCTCTGAAAAGCATCGATAAACTTTCCGAAACACTACAAATTCACGTAATTCTTACTCAC